>PYXC01000767.1:412500-420000 GCA_015244755.2 Tenualosa ilisha
CAAAAACAGACAGAGGGTCCACGAGACTTAGGGGCTTTAGCACAGACAGACAGACAGACAGACCAAGGGAGGTGTGCACTCAGGCAGATGGTGCATGGGATGAAAGGAACGAGGGTGAAATAAACGACTGCATTCATAGACACACACACACACACACACACACACACACAAACTTGCACGCACACATGATCAGGTGAGCTCTGTGAAAAGTCCTTGGGTTTGTCCAGCTTCTCCGCCCCAGTTGCCGTTTTATGTGCTGTGGTGTTTGGCAGAGGCCCGTGAGAGACGTGTCTTCTCACAGAGCTCTTATCATCAACCCATGCTTCACAGCTGAGATGAGCTCTTGTTGCCACTGCTGCCCATCGCTAGTGTGGCCTGCCATGTCCTGTATATACACACACACACAGACACACACACTCACACACACACACACGATGGACACATGGGGTACACCACATCCATCTACCCCAGGAGCCTAAGTCGTGTGACACTGAATGTTAAACGACTCTGTCAGCGGGCTGCCATAAGGACAGCCTCCTTTAAGCTCAACGTGAGGTTAAGTTACGCAACAGGCTTTTCCCTCCTCACACAAACACACACACACCACCCCCCACTCCACTCCACTTCACGGCTTGTCCAGCACCAGCAGGTTCTCGGCCCAGGTGGGCTGTGATGGGACTTAAGTGCTTAGAGGAAGATGTGCCTTCTCTCCCTCTCTCTCCCTCTCTCTCTCGCTCTCTCTCACTCACTGCGCTCTTTCCCTCTATCTCACACGTCACCTCCCACAGGCTAGCAGCACTCTGTGCACGACGCACATGACACCAAGCGTTTCACTCTCACCACAGCTCACTCAGGGCATATGCACACTCGTCCACATCTAATTCAACTACTGCAAAATTTCGACAGGTGTTTAGATCTTGTACACCCATCACGGGAAAAGCCATGGGTGTTTTCTTTAGGGGAAAGAAAAGAAACCCCCATTCTTTTTTTGTGTTCTAGTATGCTTAATTTTGGCAAAGAATTGCGAGAAGATACCAGAACAAAAAAAAAAAAATGTCTTTCTTTTTAAAAACTAATAAATAAATAAAATGGTTTATAATCAACACAAGGAGATGAAATAAGCTGTAGTTTTGGGACAGGCAGTTCCTAGTGACAGTTGAAAAGCAGATGAAGGGTTTTTTTGTTGTTGATCAGAGCAGGCAGATTCACTCACATCTGCTCCGCCGTGCGACGTTTAGCAGCGGTGGAATCAGGAACTGACGCTTTGAAGGCTTCAGGTACTGTTTCAAACGAGCGAGTTTGAAATGTCCCATGGATGCAGAGCGCAACGTTTTCACAGAGGTTTGTCTTGTCTTTCTCTACCACCCCCAGCAGACAGACAGACAGACACACACACACACACACACACACACACACACATCAGACGTGCCACTCATCTTTCAGTTGCAGTCCTCAGATTTGGCATTGCACTCAGTGAAGACACACAAGAGCGAGAGATTGAAAGAAAGAGAGAATGAGAGATAGAATGAAAGAGTGAGAGAGAAAGAAAGCACGGTCACTGCATTAAAAAAAAAAATCCCTGCAACCACCCGGCACCTCCAAACTACACAACTTGGTCATTTTTTACCGCATTTATTCAATGCATTATTTATGAAAAGCAGTTGTCTCTGATGGAGAAGTTTTGTCTCTCAAGTTCATTCCGCTCAAGGCTCTTGGTGCCATTAGTGGGTATTTTCCCCTCTCTCTCCCAGCCAAAGAGGCCTTTGTTGTGGCCAAACAGTTCAGTGAGTGATACAGCATCTGTTCAATACACACTTCAAAGTGGCAGCCACCATCTAGCGTTGGCCTGCTTTGATGATGGATGAGAGAAACAAAGAGAAGGTACACCTACGTCCAGGCAGAGAAATCCATTAGGGACTGATAGATTTTTTTAGAGCTACTTTTCGGCCTGTCTCGACCCCCAACCCATCAAACTTGTGAGTTCACTCTAGGCAAAGCTCAACTAGACTCATTTAAAAGAGACACACACACACACACACACATACAGAGACAGAGAGAGAAAGCGTGTATTGCTTTCAATTTCTGTTGTAACTGTGGTTGGTATAAAGAACAAAGCACAGATCATTTCTGGTGCATCCACTGTAGTCAGAACAGCCTCTTAAAACTTCATCAAGTGTCTGTCTGCCTTTTCCAACTGAAGAGCTGCACTAGCAATAGCAATTTAGCAATGCTAGCCAGTAGCACCACCACCTGGGTTGGTTTATATGTGCTACACCGATCAACATGGAGAAATAAGCTTTGGGAAGATACCGTTTGGACTCTAAAGAGGGTGGAGTATCGGAGTAAGTGACCTTTCCCACTGAACAGTTGCACTACCCCAGGGTGTTTGGGACAGAGAATCAACTGGCGAGGATTGGTGCGTGTGTGTGTGTGGGTGTGGTGTGTGTGTGGGTGTGTGTGGGGTGGGGCTGTAGTAGGTTTCACCAAGTTTAAGGGGTTGGGGGGGGGGGGGGGTGCTCCTGTGGGGCCCCCTCGTGCCGCTGCTAGGTTACATCACAGCCGGGTGGGAAGGTAGGCGGTGGGAGGTAGGGAGGAACAAAGCAGACTTCCTGTTGTGATGGCAGGATGAGTCGCAGCCCGTGGGGGAGAATGGTGAGAGGAGAGGAGAGGAGAGGAGAGGAGAGGAGATTGGGGGTGGAGGGGGGTGGGGGTAGGGAGGATGCGAGAGTGGGGGAGGGGAGGGAGGGTGGGTCGATGGCAGGATGGAAAAACTATACAGCCCTCGCTCTTCAGAAAGCATCTTATTTGGTACCAAATCCGGGCCATTTAGGTTCTGGTCAGAGGCATTATCTGGGTCACACACACACACACACACACACACACACACACAAACACACATACTTGTTGAAGGCAGATGACTCAAACTCCCACTCCCACACAGAGACACACAGAGGCTCTCTGCTCTCATAGATACAAGCCCACGGGAACAGCAGCTCTGCCCTCAGTGACCATAAACACACACAGTCTCTTGCTCGCTCCTTCTCTCATACACACAAACACACACCACTTCTCACACACATAAACCCACACCACTTTCCCTTCCTCACACACGCAGACTCTCTCTCTCTGCCTCTCTCTCACAAACACGTGCGCACAAGCATGCGAGTGAAGTGAACACATTTACACACACTTTTACATGTACGACATGTACATGTACAGACACAAATATGAATACATAGATAGAAGCTAAAGCACACAGCCCCAGTGCTTTAGCCTGGATTAATGGGAAGGGGGGGGAGTTGAGTGGGGGATTCAGGGCAGAAGAAGCAGGAGGCAGAGGAGGAGGTAGAAGGCGCAAAGAGGCACAGAGGTGGCCAGGCACAGCGTGTGGGGGCGTCTGGAAGAGCGGCCTGCTACATTAGCAATAAAGCTCTATGTAATTAGCATGTCTTTGGTCGATAATTAGAGTTGCCGGGTGAGCGGCGAGTACCGGTCTGCCGGAGGGCTCGAGAGCCCTGTTTACCAGGGCCCGGAGGCCGGAGATCCTCCCTCTTGCCTGTTATCGGTCCTCTCTGACGTTTCTATCATTTGGGTTTTGTTTGTTTAGCATCCTCTTGGGCACAATGCTATCCTCGATTGCACTGGAGGTGCTATTTCAACCCTTTGAAAAAAAGGGAAGTGCAACACTGTTGTTTGGCAAGACAAGCACATGGATGATTGTTTACACAAAGACCAGGAAAGCTAAATACACAATGTTGCAGATTTATTTTACTTTTCTTGGGTCTAGCTTAGGTATAGTTTATGTCTATTTGGAAACACATAGTGATGTGTTAACAGAGTAATAATGTGATCATGCATCATTCCTGTCTACTCACATGATCAGGTGTACCCATAGCATTTTGCAAACATCTGTTTCATTAGTTTGTTTTATTATTTTATCTCTTCATTTAATGTTATTGTGATTTTTTTTTTTTTTTTTTGTAAAAATTTTCGTGAAGACACATGCCTTTGCACACCGTAAAGATTTGTGTTTATTACGCATCTGCATGTGTGCTCCATGCAGTGTTGCCAGTATATTCTACTGCGTGTGACTGCACATTGGTAGTGTTATTAGTGTATGGAATGCTAAGTAATGATGTCATTAAGTGGTAATAGGGTTATTGTAAGACAAGAAACAAGTTACACCAACTTTTTGAAAGACTGTGTGGGATTTAATTTGTGATGTATCCTCACGACTGAATCAGGAAAAGTCAGCACGCACCATTTAACAGAAGGGGGGGGGGGACTAAATTAAAGTATTGAGCTTGACCCTGGCAAATCAACATGGCGCCAGAAGAACTGGAACCCAATCACTGTGTTTACACTGATAGAGGCTAAAATGTCTCTAAACAATCAGACTAAGTGCGAAAATGGCAGTTGAATGTAGGTCTAATGCTTCCATTTTATTTTCTTCTTTCATGTTTGCATTTGTGTGTGTGTGTGTGTGTGTGTGTGTGTGTGTGTGTGTGTGCATGTGTGCGTGAATGCATGTGAATGTGTTTTTGCATTCGGTTGTGTATATGTGTGAGAGTGCGGGAGTGGCAGCTCTTCACACCTCTGGTGAGGAGCTTCAGCAAACACTTTTCACCAAACTCATTAAAAGTCTCCTGCAAGGCAACATCTGAGGGTTAGACAAAAGGTGGGAAGGTCCAGATAATTACTGCTAAAGTTGCCAAAAAAGAACCAGCAAATCATCCATGCTTACGTAAACCTAAAATTAGCAGCCTTTAAACACTCACGATAATGAAAAGAATACGGCTTGAGGGAGGGATGAAAAAGAGAAGAAAAAATAATACAATAAAAAAACAACAACAACAGAAGTTAAAGTCTTGTTTTGTCGCAGAAAGCGGCACTCCTTGGTCGGCATGTTTGTTTGGCAAGCGCGCAGTGAAGCTCATATCTGGCTCCAGATGAAACGTGACCATCCGCCGGATAGATTTTCCATCCACAGCCTTGCCAACTCACTCTCCTCAACACGCAAGGAGCATTAGTCGACTACAGACAACAAAAGACAAAAGCTGTGTTTGGAGGGGATGAAATTGATCTTTGGTCCTCCTCCTCCACTTCATTTCTTTCTTTACTTGAAAAGGTACCCATATCACACTTCCATCCCAGGCCAAGATTCATTAGTATTGCTAGCCCCAAACCCTCATCCCCATTTGATTCAGTTAGTTTTGGCAGCAAAGTTCAAAGCATTTTGGAAAGAAAGAAATCTGGTTATATAATAGCCAGTAGTTATTTCATGTTCAGTATATACTGAGAGAATGACAGAGAGAGAAAGAGATGCAGTAGATAGATAGATAGATAGATAGATAGATAGATAGATAGATAGATAGATAGATAGATAGATAGATAGATAAAGGGAGAAAGAGAGAGAGAGGGTGAGTTCAGGATAAAAGTCAAGATCTGTGTTGTGGGCATGGTGAACTCTCACATGGGAGACCACATGGGGCTGTTTGGCCCGAGTGCATGGAGCTCGAGCGTTCAATCCCATTTCCCTCAGATTAGCTTAATCTCGGAGTTTTCCTCTTTTTAATCTCCACGAGGTCTCCTGCAGCTCACCTGGCCCCATCATGCCATGCCGTGTCTCCTCACCTGCTGAGAAGTTGTGAATGAGGAGGAGGAGGAGGAGGAGGAGGAGGAATGTGAGAGCAGCTAGACAGGGAAAGAGATAGAGAGAGAGAGAGAGGGGGAGGGAGAAGAGAGTGAAGGAGAGAAGCCTGGTAATTATTTTCAAAGGTCACACTGTTAATGACTACCTGCTCTGCTAATGAGATTCTGCAAAGCTCCCTCTTGGAGCCAAGCACCCGGTATATGATGCCGTGTGTGCGGACCCCAAGCGTGGCACTTGGGAGGGTGTCTCTCCCTCTCCCTGGAGCTGCTGTCACAAGTGTAGAGAGGACAGGAAGAGGTGGCACAAGAGGGATGAGGCAAGTGAAAATTGTGTTAAACAGAAAACCTTCAACCAAAGTTCAGGAAATAAGACGAAGTAACTGAATTAATATCTGTCTGCCTTACTGTTGTTGCTTAATTAGTGCTACCAGAGAAAAAAAAAATGCTGTATGTCAATGCTGTATGGCAGTGATAGAACTTATAACAAAAGTATAAAGTATAGCACAGTATTGCAATATCTAGTCATGAGTTCAGGCCACGTCATGCACAGGAGGGTTTGCTATCGACATGCGCATCGGAGTGACAAAAAGACCCGAAAGCCATTTTCCCTGAAGCCGTTTCTGTTTGTTCATTTTGATGTTGAGTGGATGTTTTTGAGACCATTTAAGTACATTTACTGCCGTGGCTGTTCCATTTGTAAAGAGATCCTCTCGTGGCAATCCAGTGGGCAAACGTGCGCACGGGGCACCAGTGGGGGTTAAGATGCTTCAGGCGGTACGATGCCACCCGCCACACAATGCTCTCAGCCTGCTCTTCGCGCACATGTCTGGACATGTTGGGTCCAGGTAACAGGGCAGATCAACGTGTCAGTGGGGGCAGGGAGGTAAGGCTTAGGTGTGGGGAGGGGGGGGGGGGGGAGAGACAACGTGCTTGCTGTGTTTACACCATGACACAAGCTGTCATGTTTTTCTCATTTTCTTTCATCGTGAGTTTTTGGATTATATATGTTAAGGAAATTAGCTTTACAAGATTGACCGGGTTAACTGAGGTCTGGTGAAAAAGACTTAAGGCTTGACAATACAGTAGAATCATCATACAGACATTATAGACAAGGTTAGGGTTTTCTTTTTTTTCTGTTGATTACTAAGTTAGAAACTTCCACAATGTCACTTCATTTGAAATAAGACAAAAAAAAATGTTAGTAACCCCCCGTCTGGCTAAGGAAAGGCGATTTTTCACAGCTGCTTCCAATACCTCAACAGCAAATACAGTAAGATAGCTGTAACCTTCCATGAGGTCTGGCAGGCTTGCTGGGAAGAAAGGCTGGGAAAAAAAGAGGTAAAAAAAACAGAGCCGTAACATTTTACAGGCTCGTGAGACATCTTCCCAGCCTTCAAAGCGATGGGCCGTCATGGATTTCTCCAAGAGAGGAGTCTCTTTGTATTGCCTTACCGCTCCTGGCACACACATCCCCCCCCCCACTCTTACCCAAGCAGGCGATTTCTCGGACATCCATGGCCCCAGATACTAACAACTTGTTGCGTTTCTGTCTCATAGCTAAGCAGGGAGTCAGGGCAAAACAGAGGTCTTGGAGAGACGCATAGAAAATAAAAGCGAATGCACTAAAAGACATACACACACACACACACACACACACACACACACTCACACATTGTGATGTATAATTTCTTCTATCTTTCTTTTTTCTTTCTTTCTCTCTCCATCTTTCTGTGCTCTGTGTATGTGCGTGCGTGCTTGTGTGTGTGTGTGTGTGTGTGTGTGTGTGTGTTTTCCCTGCACTCTTCTCGTGATTGAGACCAGCTGCAGATTGCCCGCAGTAACACATAT
>PYXC01000767.1:425000-445000 GCA_015244755.2 Tenualosa ilisha
CACACACACACACACACACACAGACACACTACCTTCCTCTTCCTATTGACCTTGTTCCTGTCTCATAGGCGAGGGTGTCATCAGTGTTACTGTGTACTTCACCAACACACCCCTTCTTAATGTGGATGTGAACACACATGCTGACAGATTCAGACCAACTTCCTCCTCTGCTCAGACCATCTCAGCAGACCGGCACATTCTCTCAGCGCGGTTTTATAGCGCTCTAAAAGCATTCCACTAGCCGGCGTAATCTCTCACACACCTCTGTTTGTGTTTATTGTTGTCTATAGGCTGTAAGCCCATAACACTATAAGAAGGAGAAGAAAAGGATGCAGTCATACTTTGCGTTAAAAAAAAACACACATTTATTCACACACACACACACACACACACACACACACACACACACACACACACACACACACACACACAATGTTCTGCCATCCTAAGTAAGCCAGACTGCAGCTGCAGTGAAGGAAAGTGGGTTAGGGTTTTTATGTCCCCCCCACCTCTCTCTCTTTTACTCTCTCTCTCCCCTTCTCCTCTTCCTCGTCTTTCTTTCTCTTTTGGGGGTGATCTTAGCATGGCATCCAGCGAGCCTGTGCCTTGGGAATGAGGTTGAGTGTAGATTAGCGGCTGGATCAGACAGAAGGCAGTGGTGGTGGTGGTGGTGGTGGTGGGTCGGTGTAGGGAGTAGAGAGGTGGAGCGGAGGCGTGGGGGGGGGGAGGTGTGGTTTGAAGGAGGGGATGCCGTCAGTGACTCCCCGACTGGGGAGGGTGCTACCGAGGCCGGGCTGCTGGCCCAGCGCCTGGGCATGAGCCGAGTGGCGGTGGCCTGGAGCTGAAGCACGAGCTTGGCAACCGGCTGGCACTGGTCTGTGCCCACGCCGGACCCCCTCGCTCTCCACCTGCTTGCCATATTCACTGCCCGCCACCACCACCCACCCCTCCCTTCAAATGTGGGGCTGAAGGTTACAGGGAGATGAGGGGACATTCCTCCCCTGGACACACACACACACACACACACACATTCACGTGCACACACATACACACACGCACACACAGACACACGTGCACAGCGATAGACCAGAATTCTGACAGAAACAACCAGGTGGGAAGAGCACGAAGAACCAATTTAATCAGGGGCAAGAGTCTGAAGAGAGAAAAGGGCAAAAAACGATAGACAAAAAAAAGAAAGAAAGAAAAGAAAAGAAAGAGAAACTGTCTCCAGATCAAGCAATTTTCACTGTGGTTAAATTAAATTAAATTGGTGTAGTCAGTGTTGGCAACTTGAAAAACAGATGGTAAAACTATTATAATTTTGAATGCCATTTACATTTAGCACATACACATTTACAGCTTAGACAGGACAGTTACTCCAACATCTAAAGACTAAGTGTAATTATGCATTGCATGCTTGCAGGTCAGTAAAATAATAGGTTATGATATATAGAGAGAAAGAGAGAGACGGAAGAGCTCTTGAGTAAGATCCATCTATGGCCATGGTGTGGCAGCGTGGTCTGTGATTGGCTGTGGCAGGTCGAGCGGACGGGCAGGCGGGCGGTTGGGCTCCCCCCGCCTCGGTGAGTGAGGGCTGCTGGCAGGTGTGAGCTCTCTGACAGGTGCAGATGTCTCGAATGAGTGGCATTGCTGCCGGCCCGCGGGGGACCAGGGGACCGCGTGCTGCGTCTCAAACTGCTCAGCCTCGCCGGAACAAAAAAAAAAAAAGAAAAGAAAAAGAAAGGAAGAAAAAAAGACCTTAGGCTAAAGCAGACAGAATCTATGGCCATCTCTCTCTCTCTCTCTCTCCTCTCTCTCTCTCTCTCTCTCTCAGCTGGCTCCTCTCTCCTCTCCCTCCAGTCCTTTGCCCCCCAACTGTTGGCAGCCCCCCCATCATCTTTCAGTCACTCACTTACCCACCTACATGCAATTTCTCCACACTAAGCCACCTGCTCCATAGCTATGGAATAAGTGTAGTGTCTATGACTGCCTCCTCAGCACACAACAGTAACAACCAGTGGTGTTCGCACAAGTGTCAACCAAAACACCACATCAAAAGGCTATGTGTCATGGAGGTTGAGATAAGTTTGGCTTTCGCAGTAAAAACCATAACCCACTCTCTGCGATAAGATTTTTTTTTGCGCGTCACCTTCAGATAACATTGGCCGAGTTTTAACTTGGCCGCCGCCACCGTAAGAGAATCTACTTCAGATTCCGTCAGTCTTTGGATCTTCATCCAACTCCGTGAAGTGATTGCGTAGGAAGAGACAGGTACCAAAAAAAAAAAAAAAAAAAAAAAAAATAAATAAATCATGGGGATGACATTGGCTTCAACGAAATACACACAAAAAAGTGATTTGCAGCTTAATATAAAATTTGAATTGGATTTAATTGAAATTGGCTTTTGAGCTAAACAGGAGTTCCAGAAAATTACAATCAAAAAGACCAAGAGATTAACTAGCACAAACCCCCAAAAAAGAACAAACTCGAAACTCAAGGATAACACATCAGACATTTTTAAAAGTGAACAACATTGACACACTTTCATAACAGCTGATGAGAGGCTAGTCGAATGCAGCTCTTCTTATGAAAGAAGCAGATTGTAATTAATTAATACAGTAACACAAAATAAATAAACAACTCAAAGTGAGAAGATTGAGACAGCACCAACCTAACCTGTCTGGTGAGTCTCTCTCTCTCTCTCTCTCTCTCTCTCTCTCTCTCTCTCTCTCCTCTCTCTCTCTCTCTCTTCTCTCTCTCTCTCTCTCTCTCTCTCTCACTCTTTCCTGCTCATGAGGTGGTGGTGGCAGCAGCGGAGTAAATTTAATTACTACCGTCTGGTGTGTGTGCGTGCGTGTGTGTGTGTGTGGTGTGTGTGTGTGTGTGTGTGTGCGTGCGTGCGTGTGTGTGTGCGTGTGTGTGTGCGTGCGTGCGTGTGTCCGTGTGTGTGTGAGGGGGGTGTGCAGCGAGCACATGAAAGACAGGGCCACGGCCGCTAATATTCCCTCACGCTAATCTCTCTGGATGGGAGAGGAGCGGCGAGAAAAAGAGAGGCACTTTGATGAGACGCCTCGCGATCTGACACCACTCATCCGCATCCACTCCCGCCTGTCAGTCACACCGCCCTGTGCGTCACTCCTTCGCTCGCTCTCCTGTACGTCGCCGCACATCCACATCCACACGCGCACTCACACACACACACACATATACACACAGGAAGCCAGAGCTCCTTTAGGTGAAGTGCTGCATTTACATATGATTCTGAGTACGTGTGTGTGTGTGTGTGTGTGTGTGTGTGTATGTTTGTGTGTGTCTGTGTGTGTGTGTGTGTGCGCGTGCTTGTGAATTCACAGGTTAGGTATGCTGCCAGCTCAAAACCTCTGGTTAATGTCTTTTGAGCGCAGTAGAGAAGCAAGGCATACAAAACGAGTGACAGATGAGTAACATTATCTCTCGCTGCTCAATTACTATGAACATAAAAGTGTGAGAAAGTATTTAGTAGATGCACACTCAGCAGTGTGTGTGTGTGTGTGTGTGTGTGTATGTGTATGTGTGTGTGAACGTGTGTGTGCGTGTATGTGTATGTGTGTGTGAACGTGTGTGTGTGTGTGTGTGTGTATGTGTGTGCGCTTTGTTGTCCTGGACCCTTCTGCTTCCCTTGTGTTTGGAAAGTGTATCATTTGTACAAGAAGGTGGCCATCAGGTGGCTGAGGGGAATATTGCTACCCGTATGCACAGGGATGCTCTATGTATAATGCAGGGCTCCTTTGTGAAGGAGGGAAATGTACTCCATACAGGTTTAGCTGAATACGTCCATCTGTCTTGGTATTAAATGAACGTTTTGATCATTTTGTTATTATTTTCCTTTCATCTTAGGAGTCAATTATGTAAAACAATTGAGGCGTTTGTATGTTCAGGTTTTGTCAGTATGTTGGTTGCTTTCAAGTCCATCTCATCTTGCTATTTGCAAACACTCTGTTGCCCAACACTCTCCATCTCTTGCATGGCTCTTGAACTGTGTGTGTTTGTGTGTTTGTGTGCCACCACCTCTGTTTGCAGACATTGAGAAAGAAGGGCCTAAATGGGTGTGACAGCCCCGACCCCGATGCCGAGGACTCGGTAGGTCACAGCCCGGAGTCTGAGGACAAGTACAGGAAAATAAATGAGGACATTGACCTGATGATCAGCAGACAGAGACTGTGTGTAAGTACCCATCCGCTACCATGGACCGTCCTTCTCACCCATCTCTTTTTTGTCTCTCTCTTTCTTTCTTTCTCTCTTTCTTTCTTTTTCTTTTTCTTTCTGTTTTCTCTTCCTTTTCTCCCTCTCCCCTCCTTCCTTCAATCCCACCCTTCCTCCTCTTCTCCTCCTCTTCCTCCTCCTCCTCCTCCTCCTCCTCTGTTCTCTCTGTGCTCTATGGCATATGGGGGCGCACAGACCTTGAACAAGAAGGAGAACAAAGGTGGCGAAAGCCCAGACCTGGAGTCCACTCTGGCTCTCACTCCACGCACGGAGGAGAAGTACAGGCAGATTAATGAGGAGTTTGATTACATGATCAAGACTCAAAAGATCCCTGTAAGTAGCGGAGCACCCCATCCCACCCATCCACCCCCCCCCCCCCGCATGCGAATCCCCCCAAAACCCAAGCACCAGTCGCTAACCTGTCGCAGTAACCTGCCCGCCGTTCGTCGCACTCACCATGGCAAGCTGTCCCAAAACACTGGCCTAAACATTAACCTCAGCTGACCCTGCAGCGTTGCAGTGCTGATCATCGTTTAGCCAGAAAAGAAACAAGCTTCAAAAGAGCTATGAAAGAGCATTCACTTGTATTTCTGTTGTTTTAACACATGCACAGTATATAACATGGCGTTATCCAGTATTACTTAATCACGTATCGTGTGACTTAACGTACTTAAGTGTACAATGTAAACTAAGTGTTAGAAATAAAAAATTAGAAGTAAGGTTTGTAGTGTCGATGGTCTGAGAAATGCGACGCAGTCTTCAATCAAAGGCATACGTCGTGGCCCATGTCAGTCATCTCCGCAATAAAAGCGTTGAAGGAAGAAGACATGGTCAGTGCATGCCAGTAAAAAGCTTAGTGAAATGTCCTTTGTGTGCGGCAGTGTGTTTGTGGAGGAAAAGCACTGACCGCCAAAGCCATTTGAAGAGCTCGGCTTCTGGTCTCTCCATGACATCAGCTGCTAACCTCTCAGCCATTGGCTCCTGCCACGAGAGAGAGAGAGAGAGAGAGAGAAAGGACAAGCGAGGCTTGCATGTGCTGTGTGTTTTTTGTTCGTTTTTTTTTTTTTTTTTTTCATTTTGTTGCAGCCACAGCCAAAGCAAACTTTTCTGAAGTTGCAGCAGAAAATAGGAAGACAGATTGTGCACCAATTCCCAAAACAAGAGAGAGGAGAAGAGCTAAGCGCAGCACATGCTCACTTACACAGACACACGCACACGGTAACACACACGTACGCACACACACCACACACACACACACACACACACACACATGCTCACATGCACTCACACATGCTCACAGAAACACACACCCATATACCCACACACATGCATCTGCCCAAACAAAGCACACAAACACACACACACACACACACACACACACCACACACACACACACACACACGCACTCACACATGCACTGTGCCTTGTATCCTCTAACAAATCCATCACAAAATTGAACTGCCATTTGACGGTAAAGCAGTCGCCGAGAGATAAGCCTCCTATAGATCAAGTTACATATAAGGAAATCATTCATCTCATCTCCCCCTCTCTTGTACTCTAACCTAAAACGGCTCAGCTCTGCCGGCTGCTCAAAATGTGGTTCAGAGTTCTTTTCCACAGCTCACAAAGAGGAACCAAAACAGCAGCACCACACAACAGTACACCACACAACACCAGGCCATCTCCTCTCTTCCTCCACAGCTGCGGAACGAATCTGTCTGAGTGCGGTGCACTCCACGCAATGTCTGAAAATGCCACCCCCTCATACACACACACACACACACACACACACAAACACACACACACACACACACACACCCTTCTCACTCATCCTCATTCCCGACCCTCAGGAATCAGGAAAAAAAAAATCCCAGCCCGGAATGATGAATGGGGGAGAAATCCCAGCCCGGAATGATGAACGGGGAGCCCAACATAAGTCAGTCAGAGTAGCAGAGGCTGAGAAGGCGAGTTGAGGTGAGGCAGGGCAGGGCAGGGCAGGGCAGGGCGGCCACTGTCGCGCTGGTGGTAGGGGCCGGGAGCAGACGGGGGACTGTGGCAGGAAGTGGGCAGTGGTGCCGTGGATGGTGTGGGTGGAGGATGGATGGTGGGGTGGAAGGATGGAGCGGAGGAGGGATGGAGAGGCTAGGGTGGGGCAGGGACAGGGGTTGGGGTTGGGGTTGGGGTTTAGGCTGTTGTGTTGGTGCTGGTGTTGACTGCCCCCCCCCCCTCCTCCAGCCCAGCATTTGCGGGTCCCCCATTTTTTTGAACAAGCCACAGCCCTCCCAGTGTGTAGCTGTCCTTCATCCAAATTTGCGCAGATAGAGCACAGCTCTGGAGAAAAAGAGACAGAAAAAGAAAGAGGGAGAGAGAGAGAGAGAAAGATAGATGGAAAAAATCACAATGTTTAGAAAACGTTTAGAAAAGAGGTGCACGTGGAGTGGCCCTCGTGCGGGAGACCTTGGACGTGCAGGAATAATATTTGCGCTGCTCAAGGGGGGAAGTGAGTTCTGCATGCCTCTGCGGTGGGGCAGAGAGAGAAAGACAGATAGAAAGGGAGAGAGAGAGTAAAAAGAGAGGGAAAGAGAGAGAGAGAGAGAGAGAGAGAGAGAGAGAAAAGTGATGGAGGTTGAAATGAACAAGAAGCCCTATCTGGTTTCCTGAGGGTTTGCTGCTGCTGATGTGCATGAGGAGGGCCAGGAGACACATGGCAGCAATTAAAGAGGGGCGCTCCTCTACCTCCTCCCCAAACATCACACACTGCCCGAATGGCCATGGGGCTCTCAAGGTTAAAGTACCTTTCACGAGTGACATGGCAAACAGGAGATGAGGAGAGGCAAAAAAACAATAAAAACAAAACAAACAAAAAAAAAATTACATGGGTTTGCTTTGGTTTCTACCTTTACAAACCAACAAAAAAAAACTACCAACAGAATCTAAATGTCCTCCTTAACCCATAGCCCACAGCCTTCAACTACTTAAAGCACAAGACCAGAGTAAAGCCCTGTCGTTCAAGATCACCGAGTGTTGTCGGTGGCAAGAGAGAATTTGATACAACAGACAAATAGGGCTATGGGGTAATTTGCCCCAGACTTGTTACACTTTAACTGGTATGAAGGAGCCAATCATAAAGTCGACTCATGCTAGTTAAGTCTTCGAGAGTTCAGGGTGTAGGGCTTACAGTATAGGGCACATGCATTGGTATTCAGCCGGGCTCCCTCAATACACACAAATAAACAGTTTGCAGCAACGACCAGCTGGCACTTTCCCCTTCTGTAACAGGAGATGTAATGCAGTGTGCCATAACAGGCACATGATGAACTCAACCAAACAGGCGAGTTATGATCTATTATCCCGTTTGGAGATGGCCTACATTCAGACAGGGAAACAGAGTGGGTGGAGCAGGGCTTCCATGCTTTGCTTCCCACTGCGCACCTCTTGTGCCCCTTGTGCACGCGTGTGTCACGCTGGCGACATGAGGTTGCCGTGTTCGGAGCTGCGCTGGCACTTTGCTTCGTAAACTGGGTTAAGTCATGCCGTCCGCAGCCAGAAAGAATGGGAGCGCAGCAAGGGTAAACAAAAGCCACACACACAAACATTCACACACGTACACACACACACACACACACACAAACAGATACACATGCACATACACACAAAGGCACACCGTGACAAATAACCTTAATCTCGTTCTCGGAAGGTTATTCACTGCCGGTTGGCCTTGGAAATTGGGTGCCGTGTGGAAGGGCTCTGCCACGTTATGATCTAGTTCTTGTGCCGAGGCGTGCGTCTGGCTGGCTGGCTGGCTGGCTGGCTCGCAGGCCAGTCGTCTGGGTCAGCAGGCAGAGATGGACTTGTTGCCAGGCGCCCCCGTCTCCGTGCGCGGGGGCTCGGAATGCCAAAGCGGCGTGGGAGGACTAATGTATGTGCTGTGGGAGGGAGCGTCTTTTCCCTTCCTGTTCTCCCCCTGCAGTGGTCAGCCTGAGGTCAACGTCTCTCGCTCTTTATTTCCTGCTGTCCCCCCTCTTTTATCTTTCTCTTTCTCTTTCTCTGTCTTTCTCTCTTTCTTTCTTTTTCTTTCTCACACTCAGTGAGATCTTGTTATCTTTTGTTGCACGTGTGAACTAACTTTGTGGTACTGTTTTGCTATTTGGCTATGCGTGTGTGTGTGTGTATGTGTGGGTGTGTGCACAGACACATATCACACAAACGTAGTACATACACATTCACACACAAACACAAACACACACGCACACACACACACACACACGCTCTTCATTTTTGTAACCACAGGCACGCCGTGTGTTGTGTGCCTTTTTTTTCGACAGGCCGTTCCACCCTCCAACTACGAGATGCCCGTGTCCATCCCCGTGAGCAACCAGAACAGCCTGCTGTACAGCCACCCCGGGGCCTCCCTGGGCAACCACAACCTGCTGCCACTGGCTCACCACAGCTTACAGAGAAACAACATGTCCCCCGGCGTGACACATAGACCCCCAAGCGCAGGTAATGCAGGTACGATCTCATGTTTACAGACACATAGGCAAACACATATAGATACACACATATATTGTATATGTCTCCCACACACACACACACACACAGACACACAAACGCCCTAGGAAGGACAGTGTGATGTAATATAATGCGCACAAATTAATGTGCAGTATGATATATACTAAAGATGAATAGATAGTTTACATGCATGACAATGGAAGAAGGCCAACACAGGTAGTAAGCACTTTATAAACTACCACGGAGTGTTATATGAGCTGCTATCATGGAGCAACAAAAAACCAAATCAATGACACACACACACTGACACACACACACACGCACGCACACACACACACACACACACATACATACACATATTGCAAATCTGCATGTTTAACGCCCTATGAGCTCGGGGTAGTATGAGCTCGCTTTTTCTTCCTCTCTCAGTTGCACGTACACACACATACACACACGCTCTCACACACACACACACACACACACACACATACAACAAGGTCTCCCTCTGCCACCCACTCTCATCTCATTTAGACACACAGTGGAGCATCTGAGGTCATGACATGAGCGTCATCTTTAGAAAATAGAATCACCCCCCCACCCTTCTCGTCCACCTCCGCCAGGTCTTGGCACTGGCACCAGCAGCAATGTCCCTGCCCAACCTCTCCTCTCCTCTCTCCACCATCCTCCATCCCTTCCTCCCTCCCACCCTTCCTCTCTCCCTCTCTCTCTCCCTCCCTCGGTGACTCGACCCAGCCAACAGAGGAAAGAGAATCCCCTCTTCTGCAGCCCTGGGCCTCTATTTCAGGGACAGTCACACCAAAAAAAAAAAAAAACCCAAAAACCCCTCTGTCTCAGACCCCTCTGGATGTTTAAACAGCTCATAATGTCTGGGGGAGAGCCTAACTGTGCGTTTATACCAAGAGCTACTTGAAGCTTTAAAATCGCTTTTGTCGCTATAAAATATAGCTGCTAAATGTCTGTGTTTGCTTTCAACACTCTTATCACTCATGATGTGCCCATTGACATTTCATTTACAGTCGAAACGCGTCATAGCTAATGTCCATAAAGTTGAGCAGTTTTTATCTTTTAGTCACTCTTGTCGCTAAAGTTTTGCTCAACTCGCTTTTGTCGCTCTTGTCCACACTAAGTGAATTACTTCTGCTGATTTTACAGCTTTAGTCGCTCTTGGTGTAAACGCACAGTCACTCCTAACCCATCCATTGCCACCAAGCTAAGCTATAGTCATTGCTGTAGCCCTAGCCGTAGCTATAACCATAGACGTAACCGTAGCCGTAGTCGCAGCTTTTGTTATTACTGTCAGAGGCTTTATTTTGTGCGTCCAGTCAGCCAGGGCCCACACCACACCACACCACACCACACGCCCTTGCGCTCCCGGGCCCTGTCATTAACTCTCGGGTCCGGCCTGATGTCATGGGGCCTCGTGTTACAGGAGCGCGGGCTAAATATGATTGTTGGCGCAGGCGTATGCACCGGCAAAACCGCAGCAGCTCCTACACACAGACACACGCACGCACACACACACACACACACACACACACACACACACCCTTCTCCAGCCGCTATTAAAAATAAAAAATGTGTCATTTTTCTTGGACGGTGTCGTCAGCCATCCGGGCGTCCTCCCCACGCCATCTCACCCCTCCTCCTCTTCTCTTAGATGCCCAGGCATTTGAATGGGGTGGGAGGGGTGGAGGGGTGGGCGAGTGTAGGGGTGCGAATTGGCTCTTTCTCCTTCCTGTTCCCAGTTGTATTAACACGACATCACACACACACACACACACACACACACACACACACCTGTACTCATAGACTTCTGCATTTGAGATCCTTTATAATATGTTTCCTTTCCTTAAAAGCACATAGTACTTACAGGCACTCTCACCAAAGCTCTCTCTCTCTGTCACACACACACACACACACATAGAGAGGAACACACATGCTCGCATACACATTTTTCACCCACAGACTTTTTCACCTCCTACACCTAAATACATATCTAAACTTCCCTTGGTGACACAAACACACATGCACAAACACACACCTGTATCAAGAAAACATACACAAACACCTCCCACATGAAAACACACACACACACACACACATGGATGCCACACTCTCTCAAACACTCATCCAGAAACATACAAATCCAAACACACACTTCTTCACAAACCATATTAAGAGAGGAGGTGGGCTGGTGTTGTAAATAAGACTTTTATTACTTTGTTAGGAGGGTGGGGAATTTAAAAAAGGAAAGGAAATATGTGTGTGTGTGTGTGTGTGTTTATGCGTGTGTGTTCGTTTCAGTCCATTGACCTTCTACATCGTCATCTTTGTGAAGCTCACTCCACAAACATACATTTGTCAATTCCAAAATCTCTCTCTCTCTCTCTCTCTCTCTCTCTCTCTCTCTCTCATTCCTCAGGTGGCCTGATGGGCACTGACCTCACCACTGGCGCGGGCACCAGTGCTGGTAAGGACGGCACGCCCTCCTACTACAGTACGTCACACCTTTTTTTCTTCCGGCTTTATCCACCATGCTTAACATTGCCCTGTGCTTCTCCAATGGGCTGTGTCTAAAGTCATGCACTGTGTTGGCTTCCTTGTTCCATGGCTGGGATCCTTGCTTTGATAGTTTCATGGATCTAAAGGAAGTCATCTAATGAAGCAGTGATCTCAAGTGCAAAGTTCATTTGGATTTGGAAAGGCTGTCTGCAGCAAATGAACAGAATAATCAAACCTTGAGCCACATTGAGACACAAACACACACACACACACACACACATACAGTTCGTCTGCTTGGACACATGCATAAACATTATTCTCTTTCCCACACATGCACACACACACACATACACGCACACACACACACACACACACACACACACAGACATACACACACACACATACGTTTTAGTTACATAGACGCAGCATAGCCCTTAAAGAGCACTGACATCAGTAATAAATAGCAGGGCACTGCCGTAATGAGTCCTGCAGTGTAACGGCACGCCGATGCCTCCGGGTGACCCCAGGCTGCTGTTTATGCCTCTTACCTCCCAGGCTTTGAACTTAACTGCAAATGACAACAGACACAGCTCTTGGCTGGGCCTTTTGCCGCACCGCTACTAAAAGCTCTTTTATAGGATAAGTGCTATCATATGTTTGGAGCGAAACAATTGCATGTTTTTGGAGGGGTTTCGCCGTGCCACGAAAGGCTTTTGAAAAGTGAGCGTATGCATGTGTGGGTTTGTGGCGTGTGGGATGGGGGGTTTGCCTATTTGTGTGTGTGCGTCTGTGAGTGTGTGTGTGTGTGTGTGTGTGTGTGTGTGTTTGTGTGTAGGCGTGTGTGGGTGGTTGTTGGTGCGCTCATGTCTTCTTCAAGCACACATTTTAATACATTCTCAATCTGCCTTGTACATGAGTGTGTGCATTCAGCTATGTGTGTGACTGTATACACACATGTGCATGGCACACACATCAGATAACCATATGACCACACTGCTGCTGTGTGTGTATATATGTGTGTGTGTGTGTGTGTGTGTGTGGTGGTGGTGTTGGTGGTGGTGGGGAAGGGTGACAGCGGGAGCAGGCTCTGGAGGGCGTGCACCCCAGAAAGCAGACAGGGTGAGGGGGCCGAGGGTGGGTGGGGTGGATGGGTGTCGGCGGAAGGGGGTGGACAAAGTCCAAAAAGGGGATCCCAGCCTACAGCTGTGCAGCTGCATCTGGACCCTGTAACCCCCCCCCCCCCCCTCCCCAAAAGGCCCCCGAGGCCCCCAAGGTCATGACTTCAGGGTTCAGGGCAAGGTTCTCCCGTCTGGACGCGGCATGACTGTCCCCCATGCCACAAAAGTGCCGCTTGTCGGCCAGCGAGGGCTAGCCTCCAAAGCAGCCATTGTACAGCGAGTGCGGCCCCAAACAGAGAGTGCTCTGTCTGGACGAGATGCGTATGTTATGGTCAAATACAGTAGGGGAGCGTGGATGAGGATAGCAGTCTGGTGGTAAACTCCAAAGATGTTCTGTTGAGGAAGAAGAAGAAGAAGAAGACTTGAAAGCAATGGACACTGACAGAAAAATAAAATGGTATGAAATGCCAGAGAAAGAGGGGAAGCAAAAAGGAAGAATATGACAAGGAGAATAAGAAGACAAAGGAGAGAGCTATGACAGGGAGAACCATGAATATTTATGAGTCTGTCTGTAGGGTGTTTCTGTGTTTCAAATATGGTGCCCAGCTCCTCTCCAGTAGAATTAGCAATTCATGGCTTTGAAATGAAAGAGAGGTTGCTATGAAGGAGAGGTGCTTTCACAACCAGCAATTTGACAGAAGAGTTAAGGCAAAAAGCCTCAACATCTGTGTGTGGTTGAGACACATCTTTCTTAGTGGTTAACACTTTTATCCAAAGCACCTTTCAGCGCCAGTATGTAGTCATTCTCATTCTGGAAGTTTCTCAAGCACAGGGAATCACTGTAATGCTAGCGTCTGACTGTAAAATTTTAAATCTGGGTCTTTGACCCAATCCCACTTACAGCCTGTAGCTAGTAAACAAAATGTCATTGATAGCTCCTAAGAGTTAGTAGCTTAGAGCAAAGTTTATGCTATTTAGCATCCAGTTATGGTTTTATGCTGTAAAAAATGTACAGCTGGCTCTTTAATCAATAATGGCCTCCTGTTTCATGCACCATTATCTTTTTGGAGCGTTTGCTGTTATCTCTACAATAATATTATATTGACAGACAGGCAGCATCTGCTAGCTGTTATAGTTAGCCATGTTAAAACGGAACTCATTAAGATCTTGGTGCATAGCAATAATTTGGGAAGCACACGCATATTGCAAATCTAGGGCAACTGAAAAGAAAAGAAGTAGACAGAGCTTAACCACGGTAATCACAACTAGCTCACATAAGTTTGTAGTGGCAAAAAATCTCAGCTGATGAGTTGTCTAGAAGGTTCCTAAATAAAAGCTAGTGGCTTATTTTCCTGCTAGCTAATGTGCCTCAGGTAGCAGGGTGTTTCGCCCCAACACACACACACATACACACGCTTCCATCTCCTAGCTGTGTGTTAGGATGTGTGTGTGTGGTGTGTGTGTGTGTGCTAGAGTGTGTGTTGCACAAAGTGACTCATTGAAGCGCTCCTGGCAGCTGATTATTTGTGTGTCAGGCGTGGTGGCATTCTCAGACAGCCACGGCGCCCACTGGCTGCCCTGATTGATCTGTGACACATGCTTCTATTTGATATTGAAAACAGGTCATGCTGTCACAGTCTCAGTGTGCCACATAAGCTTTTTGCGTTTCATGAGTGTGTGTGTGTGTGTGTGTGTGTGTGTGTGTGTGTTTTTCTGTGAGGTTGTGTGTTCTGTTGCACTCACTTCTGTGCTCATAACATTCAGTACGCACCTTCCCAACAAAGCCCTCTTGGTTGTCACATGCTCCTCACAGACACTCACAGACGCACACACACACACACACAACACACATACACAAAAACACACACACACACACACACACGCACACACACACACACACACACACATACACACAGTCTTTCCCCCTCTTGAAAAAGGGACCCCTCTCCAGCATGACTGTCCCAGGGGACCCCAGCATGTGGGTGACTCCACTGGCTAAAGCTCACCCTCAGTCGCCCCAGTGGGAAGCCCTAGGTCTCCCATTAGTAGGTTGTTGGCCTCGTATGAGCAAAACTGCTGTGTGTGAAATGAACGCACTTCCCTTGCCTTGCCTTGCAGTGAGTAAAGTGCTTACTTAAGAACCTTGTGAAAACTGACAGTCCGTTGACCCGGGTTCAATTCCCAGACTCCTGTGTTTTGCGAGGCTGTGTCGCTTTGGATAAAAACTTCTTCTAAATACCCGTCAGTTTTAATAGTACATAATATGTTGTGTAGTGTCGTATAGGAAAACAGGTGATGAGAATTGGGCAGAGGTGGTGGCTCTGTACTTCAGATAAGGTAGAGTCTTGGCCAAAGTGAATTTTCCAGTTTGGCCAGAGGATAGAGACCGCCTCAGTTCCTGCCAAGGTAGGAGCAGGGCCTAGGAACATATGGGGCCCAAGAAGTTGCAGTCCGTTCTTCAGCTGAAGTTGCTGTCTAATTACCTGACATACACAGCTGAAGATGCTTGCTGGAGTGGGGCTGAAGCGCACATGCTACAGATCAAACTGTTCATATCCGTGCATATCTGTCAGTTTCACTGCTGCGCATGTTTGTTGTCAGAGACGCAGACAAGGCCTACGTTTGAAGCCAGGCTTCAGTTCAGTTACTGGACCGAGGGGTGACGGATACAAAGGCAAACCTCAACAATGGAAGGTTATGTGCGTGCGTGTGTGTGTGTGTGGGAAGGGGGGGATTAATTAATGCACGTTAGACCACAGCAAGAATTGTTTGTGAAAGAAGAGTGGCCCCTGCACCTCACCTAACCACACCGGTGCGTTCGCATCAAGCCAAGTGGCAAAACAGTGTGGTGAGGTGTGGTGTAGTGTGGGGAGGCGAGGTGAGGTGAGGCCAGTGGAGGGGACGCTACACCTCTGATGGCTTTGGAGGTGGACTGCCTGGAACTGCGTTTGCAGTTTGCCCACTGAAATAACTACAGCTTTTATCAAACCTACACATCAGGAGAGGGTTTTTTTTTAAATTGTTGTTGCATTCAACATGAGTGGTGGTGGTAGTGGTGGTTGTGTGGGGGGAGAGAGGGGGTGAAGAGAGAGATGGAGGTGGAAGAGGAGCTGTTTGGCGGTGGGTGGGTGGGTGGGTGGTTGTGTGTTGGCTGAAATGGACGGCTTATCTTGGCAAGAAACGTCGTATTTGAACTTCCCCATTGCGACGGATCTCATTGCGAGGATCTCAACTGTGACATGGTGCGGGTGGGTGAGTGGGGAAGTTAGTGGCTTGAGGGGTGTAAGTGTGTGGACATGGAGACTTGCTGGTGGCTGGAGGCTCAGTGGAGATGAAGCAGGCCCTGACGATAGCAAACACAAAAGTCTGTGCCTCTGTAGAAAGCCACTTACAGTAGGTGTCTCTTTAAATAACACTAATCATAATGAATAATGAGTTACAGAGCTTTTCACATGCCCTAGGTCACCAAATGCCCTAAGTAAATAAGCTATGTTTATTGACCTTGGCCATTAGTTGGACTGTCTGATGACCTCTTCACTTTTTTGCCTGGGTGTGCAGGCTCTGAAGCATCCACTTCAGAGAAGACTTAATTTTGAATTTGCTCAGCCTTTACCGTGTCAGTGGACTAATGACCGTGTCTAGTTCTTTTTACAGTCAGCTGACCTCCTTAAGTTTTAGTTGTCTCTTGTCCTTTGGAAAATTATAGCAATTCAATTCAATTCAATTCAATTCAGTTATATTTATACAGCGCCTTTTGTAATAGTAGTGTCTCATGGTGCTTTACAGCAAGGAGCACCCAAGAGCAACAGGGGCATGAAAAACTAAGGAAAAAGGAGGAAACCTTGGGCAGATCCACAGTTCAAAGGGCCAACCCAACTGCCAGGGGTCACGATAGACTACAATTTGTCCATTTGTTTAGCTGAGCATCATAATAATTCCAAAATATTGTCCCACAACATTATATGGTAGTCAAGCCATAGATGGTTATCAAAAGTAATGGCTGTCTATAGCAATAGAAGAGTTGACACATTTTATATATCAGTATTTATACATTTCATACAGCAGATTGCTGTTTTATACATCCATTTTGAACTACTGTATGTATATTGATTACGTATGCTCCATTACCTCTGGGCCAGATGACTGCTTTTATATAAAGAAGTACAGTCAATGTCTCACTGTGGAGCCCTGAGGCAGCCTTGTAGAGCCATTACTTCATGTACATGTGCAAACTCAGGGGCCTTCTTGAAAGTGCAATCAGCACGTGGAGCTATGAGCTCCATGCAGTTCCCTCTTCTGGAGGAGAACCATCATGGCCCCATATGCCATCTCAATAGAGCTGGGTGAGCAAAGCTGCCTCTGATTGAGAAGAAGGCTAGAGAGGCATCGTTCACATCCGCCACACACACACACACACACACACACATACACACACTCTACTGAACAATGCTCCTGCTCATTTCAGTAGAGAGGCAGCTGCCAGCCGGTCTGATCCGCTCTGAGAATGAAGTGGCAGCAGTAGATGCTTCAAACCAATTACATACAGCCACACGCACTCACACACACACACACACACACACACACACACACACACACACAGACACATGTTATTTCCCTCCATCACAACACTTCATTTCTCTCTTCTTAACCAAGAATCAGCGTCACCCCCCCACCCCCCCACCCGCACTTGCTTGCGCGTCTCGAATTGGACAATTTGTGCTTTTGAGACTTTTCATTTCAAAACAACGAAAAAACGTTGCCTTCAAATTAAAGAAAGATCACCCCAGGGAAATTGCCGTGGAGGACATCTGCGACTCATTTTCCCCCCTTGAGTATATGATTAGGAAATTCATGTATGTCTAACATATAATTCCTACCCCTCTTTTAAGTGGGTAGGGCTATAGGACTCTCTCTCTCTCTCTCCCTCTCTCTCTCTTTCTCTCTCTCTCTCTTTCACTCTCTGTGTGTGTGTGAGTGTGGTGTGTGTGTGTGTGTGTGTATGTGTGTGTGTGTGTGTGTGTGTGTGTGTGTGTATGTGTGTGTGTATGTACTTTTATCCAACCAAAGAAAAAAACATTGTGCAGCAGTGGGATTGGTGGTAGAAACAAAAGGCTCCTGGCCTTTTTTTGGTGTGTGTGTGTGTGTGAGTGTTTGAGTGTGTGTGTGTGTGTGTGTGTGTGTGTGTGTGTATGGGTGTGTGTGTTTTCTTGCTGTATAATGCTGTTTGAATGGTACCCCTCTAGGTTTTTAAAGCAAATGATAAACTTAGCCTCTGTGAGCCTGGAGAACTCTGCATCAACATCGCAGCCAGAAGAGAGAGAGAGTGAGAGAGAGAAAGAGAGAGTGAGTGAGAAGAAAGAAAAAAGGCAGCTTTTGCCTTTGTCAGCACCAGCCACTCACACTCAGGCACACGTGTGTTTAGAGTTGATGGCCAAATGACGGCCTTGTCTGTCAATAGTTAAGAAGCCCCTAATTTGTCCCTTTAACGTGAGTGACTGCCAAGTCACCAGACAAGTGACAGTGGCAATCTTCCAATCAGCACAATGGAGGAACTGAAATGAACTGTGAAATGTGGGTTGCATCTGCACTTCCTGGGAGTAAAGAGAGAGTGAAGGTGCAGCTCCTTCTCAAGTAGTTCCGCATCCTAAGCAACAAAGACCCACTGAAACGCAGGCTCTGAGAAACATAGTCACAAGTGTATGCTAAACATAGACTTAAAGGCTAGGCTCTGTTGTTCGATATCACTATAAGTGCTGGTGGTAGGAAAAAGAACAAGAAAATTTGATACAACATAGACGGAACAGTGAACAGTGAACTGGCAGCTAATACTAACTGAAATTCACTTTCAGTTTCATTTTCCCATGCCCCATTCAGTTAGCTCTTTCCCATGCCCCATTCAGTTAGCTCTTTCCCATGCCCCAGTCAGTTAGCTCTTTCTCCTACTTTTTCCAACAGACAGCACTTGGTGACCTCAAACAACAGAGTTATGGACTAGATCACACTGGATTTCTCCTTTAATTTCATAACTCATCACTCACTCATCTTTCTTTCTTTCTTTCTTTCTTGCTATCTTTCTTTCTCTCTCTCACTAAGAATTTAAGAAGTCAAATAGACATGTGTTTTCTAACTAGTATGCATACATACTAGTTATACATAAGTCCTGAGGAGATGCACTAAAACCAAAATCGACACACAGTGAGATTGTTCGTTCTAGAACAGATGAGGCACCATAGGGTGTTGTTACTGTAGAACTTTCATTTCTCCTTTGGGTAACATTCATCAAACACCTGCTCCTTTGCCACAAACCACAGAACAAAAAACAAATGGCATGCACTTTTCTCCTCTCTTTTTCAGTCTCTGCTCTGTTCTTTATGTATGTCTTCATTCTCTCTCTCTCTCTCTCTCTCTCTCTCTTTTTGTCTCTCTTTCTCCTCTTGTATAAATGAGTTCCAGTTGCAGTAATGATCATTATGACAAGGACAAAAAGAAAGCAGCAGAAACACATGCAAATATGTCTAGAAAGACACAGAGAGAGATAGATAGAGGGAGAGAGAAGGAGAGAGTGTGTGTCTGTGTGTATGTGCAGTGCTTTTGGTCTCAGCATAAAAAGCAGCATCTTTCTCTGAAACCGCGAGAAGTTGCCTCATTTTCGCTTCATGTCATCGCCCTGGCGGAGGCAGGAGCCGCAGACTCCGATGGCTGTGCTGAAGCGTTTGCTCTGGCCTGCCGTCTGACATGCCGAGCTGATTCAGTGCTCGGCTACGGTGTCTGTGCCGGGCCAAGTGCGGCGCTGGTGTCAGATTTATGGGGCCCGGCGTGGGTTTTCGTGCTGATGGGACAGTCATGGTGAAAGGCCGTGTCAATGGTGCAGGGAAGGAGGGTGTGGTCAGGCATGGTTCGGTTGAAGGGTTAGAAATGTTTCCATTTCATGAGGGAATCGCACGTCTATGTGAGGCTGTGTATGTGTGTGTGTGTGTGTGTGTGTGTGTGTGTGTGTGTGTGTGTGTGTGCGTGTATACGCAGTTTGGGTGTGTGAAGTGCTAGGAAAGTGTAAATGTAATGTTTTTGCAGAATTTAGCATGACTGACAGTCTCTTCTCTCTCTCTCTCTCGCTGTCTCTCTCTCTCTCTCTCTTTTCCTCTCTTTCTCTCTTTCTCTTTGTCTTTTACCCCTTTCAGGAAATGGATATGGCAACCACCGCAACTCCCCAGGTCTGTTGGTGTCCTCTGGCGGGATGAACAAAGGCATGCAGGCCAAGTCTCCTCCACCCATGAACCTGGGCATGAACAACCGCAAGCCAGACCTACGTGTGCTCATACCCCCTGGAGCCAAGAACAACATGCCCTCCATTGTGAGTGCCCATGCATCTCTCAAACACACCTACATGCGTTCAGATAGACGGCCTCACACACACACACACACACACACACACATACACACACACACACACACACACACACACACACACACACACACACACACACATACACACACACAGAGATAAGGATACAAATAATACAGAACAGGAAAGGAGCTGATGTTGCACATGCACTCGCATCGAAGTGCATTTCAGTGCATAGCCTATACAGTATTTATGCCTAATTG
>PYXC01000767.1:450000-475000 GCA_015244755.2 Tenualosa ilisha
CTTGGGAGTGGTCAGGAGCATTGAGCAGGAAGAGGACAATATATTTGTTAAAAGAGCCATGTTACTCTAATCCAAGGAAGCAAACACAAAACATAAGTCTTGTGTTCAATGTTCAGTATTGAAAAAATATATATCTATGACAAAAAAAGAAAAAAAAAACAATTGTATAATACACTTGCTTATATTTTCATATAAAAGGAATATAATGCAAAGCATTTTTGTGGCTTTTTGTAGTTTCTATAAGCCAGAATGTGTTTTGATAGCTTTGCTAATATGGGAAATTAAAAAACAAACAAAAACAAAAACAAAAAAAAAAAAACATGATGGGCTATTTAACCTGAAGCCATGGAAGGGGAGATGGAGATCCATTTAGCTTTGCTGAACTGTTTTCTCTTTGTAGAGATCTTCCTTTTTGTTTGATTGTTTGTTTGTTTGTTTTTAAAATGTGTATTTCTAATTATATTAAATAATAATATTAAGAATCCTTTTTGAAAAAAAAAATCTGTGAAATTAACATGCTTGTGTATAGCTTTCTAATATATAAATATATAATAATTATGATCATAACATTTGTTTTCCCTGCCCCTCCTCTTGTAGTGGACTTAAGTGTGTGTGTGCAGTCACACATGTAGTTAATTTTTGAGTTCTTTTTTTTTCTCTCACCTTCTTTCCTCTTTACTTTCCTTCTTTTTCTCTTTTTTTAGTATTATTTGTTTCTTTTGGCAAGCTCCAGACAGCGTCATTCAGGATCATAGCAGTCCCCATTCCCCAGTTCCTCTGCTTGTAGTTCTTTTCTGTTTGCAGTTTCAGACACAGGCAGAGTCTCAGTGACAGAAAGGAAAGCATAAGTCTGAAGGCAAACAGGCAGAAAAGAGAGTCTCACCCTGTGTTGTAAGACCATTGGTTTGCCAACACTCTAGGCTGTGTTAGGGACAGTCCTCTCATAGGTGAAAACTCTCTTAGTCTCGTCTCCATTCTTTTCTCCTTTGCTGAGAAGTTTTGTAGTCAGTTAGACAGAGAGATAGAACTGACCTACAGTATCATCTGTCGCTAACATACACAGAATACAGGGGCAGTTCTGTGCAACAGCATCACAGTTTTTGTTGCCAAAGCAACAGGTCATCTTTCCTGTTGGTATTTGCAGATAGTTATCATGATCAATATATCTATGGACACTGGTTAGGGAGAAGCACACACCTCTTTTTGCTTTCAAACTAGTCAAACTCACAAGTCACAGGTCAGGCAATTCTCCTGAATACATGCTAACAAGCTAACGATCACATCACCATTTTCTACTTTTATTTATTATTTCCTTTGAAGAAACCAAAGCTAATGACATGTCTGCTTGATGCTACAAGATCACACTCACGTGTGTCATTCTGTTGCCATGTTTGAAACAACAATAATAATGATGAAAAAAAAACAAAAAAAAGCAAAAAACGCAAAAACACCCAGTCAAAGACTTGCTGCATGTTAGTAACTGTAGTGTTGTTGTCATCAGCACAGAGGGACAGGCACGTGCCACGAGCCACAGAGCCATGTTGAATGAGTGAAGACTCTCAACTCTCGAGGGATCGCTCTGACCGCATAGCCTCCCGGACACCTGGGGTTTTCTGTGGACGCTTTGGTATTTCTTCATAGTTTCTTTGTTGTAAGTGATTAAACAAACAAAAAAATGTGCTTCAAATGGATTTAGTAATGGCGTCTGTCAGTATCTTTTTTTCCTACCAAAGAGATGGAGCGATGTTCATTTTTGGTGTTTTTTGAGATTTGAGACAGTTGTAATGCTTCGTATGTTGATAACTTGACTTGCTTTCCTCTGTAATATACTGTATACTGGTACCTCAAATGGACCCGTCCAGTACCTCAAAGAAACTTTTTTGATGAGTCATTTTGGTGAGAATAGGGGTAAATTGACCCAGCAGGTGTACAGTATTGTGAAATAATCTGCCATTGTTTGTTCAATAGATTTCCCCTTATTTCTCCGTATGGTTCGTTGTTCTCTCCACAGTATTTTTATTTCTTTTTCTTGGGAAGAAAAATGTTTCCATTTAAAATTTCAGATAACTCCTATATGCTCAACAATCTGTAGTTACAAATGTAGCTTGTATAAACCTATGGAGGGTGACATCTGAAGGAAACATTTGTTTTTATGTTTTATTTTTCCGTCTTTCTTTCAAATATGAGAGAGGCTTACAGCGGCATAAGCTGGACTTTGTCGCCACTTGAAGACAAGATGTCATTAAATTAATACCACATCTGTATCTCAAGGGACTTGACTCCGCTGTATGTAATGAAAAATTAATGTATTGAAAAGAATAAAAAAAAAAAAAAACAAGTTTGTCCCACTGGGAAAAGGTATTTGTATTTTGCAGAGAATTCAGTAAAGTTACTGGCTTTCTTAGTTACCCCAGGTGCCCTGGCATGGTTCATTGTGTGTGTGTGTGTGTGTGTGTGTGTGTGTGTGTGTGCGTGTGTGTGTGTATGCGTGTGTGTGTGTGTGTGCATGAGTGTTAATGTGTGTGTGTTACTGAAGTCGCTTCCTGACCAATTCCACAAAATCTTGTTCCCCCAACCTCCTACCCACACATGCACACGCACACACTCACACATTCACACACAGTTACACACACACATATACACACAAACACACAAAGACACACGCATACAAAACAACCACATTTTATTGTTGGTAAAGCATTTATTAAAATGTCTGCCCACAGCAAAGCTGTGTTTCAACAGTCAAGCACTATATATTTTACATCTATAAACATTGTCATTACACAGTGATTTCACAAGCTATTCTGTCACCACTCAGACATCTCAAACACCTTGGGGTCTCACTTCACTGATGGATACAAATGTTTCAAGGTCTAGTAAATGGGTAAAGACTATTGAAACACCTGATAGCAATAAAAACAGTGCGTCGCTGTAAAGATTGCTGGGCCTGGGCTGTCCACCCTGACCACGTTAAGCAAACTTTAAGTAAGTCAGTTGTTCTGGACAACTAGTCCCAGAGAATAGTAAAGGAAAGGACCACTGATATACAGTTTTGTTGAATTGGACTTGGTCTTTTACTCCACACCTGATCTGCTGCACAGCCAGTCAAATCCAGGTGTTTTTGTACCCTCCACTCTGCTCCACACAGTGAGTGGGCTGATGGGATGTTTTGCAGGGTGGGTGGGTGGGTGAGTGAGTGGGTGTTGGCTGTGGCCAGTGATTACTGCTGTATTTGCAGGACTGGGCAGAGGGATGCTCCAGACTCTCCACACAGTTACTCTGCCACTGGGCCACTGCGGGTGCCGGACCACACACAAGGGGTGTGTGTGTTGTTGTTGGTTGTGGTGGTGGTGGCGGTGGTGTGTGCGCGTGTGTGTGTGTGTGTGTGTGTGTGGAGAGAGGGGCAGGGGCGGGGAGCAGCTGCAGTTATTGAGTACATCTGCCACATGCCCACACTAACCTTACCTCATCTAAACGAGCCCACCCAGAGACTGCCACGTGTGTGGGCACTGTGTGTGTGTGTGTATGTGTGTGTGTGTGTGTGTGTGTGTGTGTGTGTGTGTGTGTGTGTGTGTGTGTGTGTGCGTGTCTGTGGCTGGGTGGGAGTGAGGGTGGGGGGTTGGGCAAGCAATAAAAGCAAAAAGGTGATGAAATGGTGAATGTTACTAACTGTAACATATAAACAGATGAATAGGTGTTGGCCAGATTTGCTTAGCTCAAAGATGCAGAACTCTGAACACAAGAGGGCGCTGTTGTTCCAAAAAGGAAAAAAAAATCCCATTCCTCATAGTTTGTGGCAGTTATTGTACTTTATTAAAGTAAAGCGTTTCTGGCAATCTGGCAGCATTTACCTTAATAGATACAACAGATGTTGCACATTTCCGAATATTCCGATCGGAAAAATTAAAGCATCACCTTTTATAAACCGAAAGAAAAAAGGCTCTTAAATGTTACCGCTACTATGATTACGGAATGGGGAGGTATTAGCTAATGAGAAGCTGTATAAAGATACATCCCTACGCAGTTTAACTGACATTAGGACTACATCCAGTGGGACAGTTTATTTGTTTCACCGCTGGAGATAGTTTCACTTAATCTACCTTCGCAAATTTAAAGTCGTCAGTCTCGCATGCTGATCGCAAATTCTCGCTTTCTTCTGGACAACACAAGATTTTATTCAATAATGCATTTCGTATCAAAATACACAGTTTGTCCCATTTACAGTCAACGCTTTAAGTTCATTTTAAGGCCTTTGCTTGCACTGATGTGATAACCTTTGACAGACAACCGAGCTTCATCATGAGAACATATATGGCAATAAAAAGTACAGAGGATTTGTTCGTTCTGATAAGATTTAATAGAAGAATCTGTATTACATAATACACTAAAGAAATCGGAACTAAAGTACACCAAACAATATCTGTAAACCAAACTTTATTAGCCTATTTGAAACAATTCAATTTATGTTGACTCCTTTAGTCAAATGCCTTTAAAGGTTGGAAACATAAAGGAACTCTCAATGTAATTGTCACCGCTTGAATTTAATTTATTTTTATTTATCTAACCTCCTGTCTTATCGCACATGTATCGTATATGTACTGAAGACGAAGACGAATGAGCATTTTTGAAATCTCATAGCTGACGGACATAAAACTCTAGAGAGAAAACAAAGTCAAGGGGGAAAAAAATCTAAATTTAAAAAGGCTACCGAGATTTCTTCGTTTTAAAATAGGTCGTCTCCCAATGACTTTATTTTTTAAAGTTTCCCTGAATCCAATCTCATTTTTCTGCTGTTATTTCTCAGGTAATTATGCACTTGTGCATGTAGACCAAGTCCAGAAAGTATTTCCACTGAAAACAAACAAACAAACAAAAAACATAAAATAGATAAAAATAAAGACAAACCAAATATGCACACCTGCAAACAAAGAATGTGTGAACGCGCTTGCGATGAGTAGGCCATAGTAACTTTCTGCATGGGTTTTCTTCCTTATACAGTAAGCTAAACTTAGGAGATTCTGAACATATCGCATTAATCGACAAGGTAAACCCATAACGTCTCGCTCCTTGAATTGATAACCTATGTCATCTAATGATGTTCTGGAAAGTTAAGGCGTGTAGCCTATGTGTTGGGATGATTACCTCATCATAGGTTAAAAATATTTTATACTTTGTACTTTGTATACTTGCAGTTCTTTCGTTATAAACGTCTGCAGCGGAAAACTCCTTGTACCAAGCTTTGCATATGTGGGGGTTCAATGCTTTATGCTAGGTCATTATTCCGTGAAGAAAAGAGAAAGACAATGTAATGTAACCACTGTTTTATCATCGAATAGGCAACTCCGAACCTCGTATGTCTGGTTTAAGTGTAATGTAGAGTTTACATATGAATGTTGTTATATTATTTTTATTATTATTATTATTATTACACTGTTGTGATTGTTCTTAAAGATGATGATGATGATGATGACGATGAAGATGAGAATGATGATGATGATGATGATGATGAAGACGATGACGACGATCATGAATCTAACAAACATCATCCAGACACGATATGTGATATAGGACTCACATGTTCAACGATCAGCGAAAAGCGCAATTAAAAAAAAAAGCATAGCACAATGTAAAGCTGGAAGTTTCACCATCGAAAAGTATGGGGTGTTCAGGTCATATCCAGCATGAAACTGACAAACGCCAGTATTGATCAAAAAGACTACCTGCTCAGAACTGAACAAAAAATTGAAAAAGTATAACCGTCCTTCACTTTGAAAGGACATTCTGCGATCCAGTCAGAGTAAGAGAATGTATAGGGCTACGCGCGTGCATATATCCACCTGCCATTAATTATCTATTGTTCAACAGCTCCTCTCCCTCTGTGTGTGTGTGTGTGTGTGTGTGTGTGTATGTGTGTGTGTGTGTGTGTGTGTGAGTGAGTGCTCTTGCGGTCGCGCATCTTGAGTGTGTGCGAGTGAGTTTAAAATAAACTATTTCCAGTTTCCAAAATTATTTCCATTTTTCTCCTAATACAAGGCTTTTGAACAGAGGCGGAATTAAACTATCATGTAAGCCTAGATATAATAGGCATGAATACATCTGTCGACATTACAAACAGGATTTTGGTGACATAAGAAGGCCGAAACATAAACATTTGGCATGCGGGATCCTACAATGAGGCCTTAGATTTTAGACTATTTCACAAATCGTGAAGTGAGTTAAATGGACATGGGTTACATGGACAATGGCTTAGACACTGTGGGTCTATGTCTCTGTGTGTGTCTGTGTGTGCGTGCGTGTGTGTGTGTGTGTGTGTGTGTGTGTGTGTGTGTGTGTGAGAGAGAGAGAGAGAGAGAGTGAGTGAGTGAGTCTGTTCTGTTTTTGCACCGCTAGGTGACGCCAAACGTTCAAAATGATCCACTGAGGCCATCATTCACGCGATCTAGGCCTTATACTGGCATGGAGAAGAAAGAATAAGAAATTACGATAATTGCATTATTATAAATAAATTATAATTCATTCTATACCAGAACACATTCTACAAAAGAATGTTATTCTGTGGGGGGAAAAAATCCATACCAAAATGAAAATCACACACATAGTAGGCTATGTGTCCACTGATGGACGCAATGCATGGCTGGGATTTTGTAGATATTAAACACGCAGTTTAATTGTGCAAGTTAGTGATGATGTATTTTCATTGCGTAGCGCTATCCCATCGATTTTTCTAAAGCCCTAACTTGAGGACCAATAGCCTACCAAAATAATATAGGCTGCATAAACGCTCCGCGATAGACCACAGACGTATAGACGCAGTTGCAAAACGCCAGTAATGGCATACAATGCTTGAGATATTCTTAACACCCCGGCACCTAGTATAAGTAAACTCAGCAACATGCGTATGCAAAAGCTTGTGTTTAGAAGCAACATTAAAATGAGTTAGCCTATTCACACGATACAGAAATTGGTATTTTAATTGGATGTGGTTAATTTTGACTACAACAGGAACACTAAAAAAAAAAAAATGTAGCCATTACAGCAAAAAGTCCATCACTAAGTTTTGTCTAAGAAGTAATAATCCAATAGCATTGCAAACAAACATGCTGAAGACGGGGTATTGAAATATATATAAATATATATATATAATTCCAATTTTTGCTAAATTAAGGACAATTTTGGACAGAGTTTTACCAATCCTTGCAAGGTGACACGTTTGCGTCCACGCGCAAAGATCTAGGTTACACTGTCTGCTCAAACCCTACTCACAAGATGCCAATAGGTCTCTTTCAAACTGTGGATGAAAATCTGCATTTCCAGGATGCGTGTGTAATAGAAGTAATTATAGCCATATGGACGAAAGTGACTCATTTTCAACCACCAGACCAACTGAAAGCCACCGCAAGACACCGCAGTGTTATCATGTGAGGTCCATCATGTTGATGAAGCATCCAACGTGGGTCTGTTTAATCTTGATTCAAAGTTCCGTTTAAAAATTTGTGGCGATGACTTAATAATTTTTCTAGATTTTTTTTTCTAGATATTTCTATATACATCCCAAACTGCCGCTTGATGTGACCTGAACCATAATGAAAGTTGAAAATCGAGTTGGTTCCTCCTTTGGACGGGTCGGATGCGGTTGGGATGCTCTGCTTTTAGTGCCTGGTAAATATGCATTATTATGGTAATCTTGGTCCTGCCTTGTTGCTCTGTGACGAACCATGCATGTGCATTTCAGAACTTGGGGTCGTCAGAGATGGAAAGGGGAGCAGGGATAACTGCAGTGTCTAAGTGCAATTTCGGGTTAAATACATTTTGTTACATCTATCGCGCTTGTCGCCGATATTACGGGATGTCTCTCGCACCTTTTACGGGCTAACTATCTGCAGACATAGCAGACATATCTTTTAGGTCTCCCGGGTCGGTTTTTTTTTTTTTTTTTCTTATTTGCTCGCCTGACCACTTCTATCGGGTGGCACATCACCCAGACGACTAGGTGCAGGGTTCACGAAAAGAGGAGGGAGCTACGCATTGAAGACATGCGAGTTTTACAGACGGTATCGTAACTAAAGTTCTTCAGGAAATTCGTGGTTCTCCAATGGCACTGCCACCGTTTTTTGGTAAGTTAGTTCGACGACATTTTCTGTAAGTTTGAGAAGCTACACACACACACACACACACGCGCGCACATTTGCTGTGGGATTTCTATTCCGGTACAAATAAAAATGTCATTCATTAGACGCGCATGCCTGTGTGTGTGTGTGTGTCTGTGTGTGTGTGTGTGTGTGTGTGTGTGTGTGTGTGTGTGTGAGTGTGTGTGTGTCTGTTCAGAGAGAGGCAGTGAGACACTATGATAGGTGAGAATTTCATGTATTTGCAGACATCCAAACAAATTTCAATCCTTTTGTCCACTTTGTGTCCAAATGAAGCTTGTCTTGCCTGAACGATGTTTTTGAGCGATTTGACTGTCAGCTGTTCTTTACCACAACAATAGCTATTTAGACAAAATATATTTTTTAAATCAGACACTAACTGATGCCCACTTACTCTTCATTTTGATAGTAGGACACTTCTAAAGTCTTTGTGTGTAGGTCATAAACAGACGATTATCCTACCTTGCTCTAAATTGGTCACCTGCAATGGCTTTGTTTATTCTATTGCTGTTTGCATGATCACGATGCCCATTCTGTTCCTGCCAGCAGGCCTAGCTCAATACTACCCTAAATCAGAAACTGTGTTGCTTGTTGAAATGTTGAAGTAACACGCATTTTATTCTGTACATTATTTCAGCCTGAACTAACCTTGTATTTAGATGCTTAGTTACTGTTAGCATTTGATCCTAGAATACCCAGCGGATGACAAACAGCAAAAGCGACAATTAAATAACTGGCCAATAATCACGCAACAATCACCAAATGCAAAATAAATGCAAATATACCTTTTACATATGCATCGATATTCAAAATAACATACACGGTGGAACCAACTGCATCGGGGCTGGAAGAATGGCGGAGCGGGCGTCTCATTATGCACGGGCGATTTCCCTGGCAAGCCTCCGCTTCTCTACATGTCCCTGGAACGCGCACTGAAAAACGACGGAAGGTTCACAAAAATACACAAACAAATAAAAACACATTCTTCTGGAACGAAATCTAAATGCCTAGAGACGAGAGAGGAAATTACTCCAGCTGGTGAAAGACAGAGGGATTTGCATATTTGATGCACTAATTTCCTTGATGTATTTAAATATGGCCGCACGTCGCTGATATCCTTGTCTACGTCATAAGACGTGACCTCGTTGCAAAATGGAAACGTGAATCCTCTCTAGCCTACGGTATACGTCAATAAGTAGGAAATATTAAAATATAAAGACTAGATGTAAAAACGTTGAAAGCTCTTGGTTTGTATTTTGTCTTTGCAATTACAAATGCAATTGTACAATCTGTTAAAGCGGGTTATTCTAAATGTTTAATATCATGAGAAGTTCACTGACTTTGGGAAGTGTGTGTGTGTGTGTGTGTGTATGTATGTGTGTATGTATGTGTGTGTGCGTGTGTGTGTGTATGTGTGTGTGTGGTGTCGGTTGAGTAGCACTGAAGAGGACTTGTAAAGCTTATCCTTTGATAGCCAAGTAGTTCTAATAAAACAGGATTTACGCACTGATTGACTTGGGAACAATTGTGTTTTCCCCTGGTAGCTGTGCACAGTCTGTGTCTGGACATTATAAATTGTGGTAAATTATGTGCTCCTTAGATTTGCAAGACAGCAAATACGTTCCGTCAGTCAAAACGTGTTTAAAGCGCAGGGAGCAAATTCATTACTGCAGTCAATTCGTAACCTGGTCTGGAAAGGGGGGCCAGTCCACGCCACTGGAGGAACAATGGCCCCTCAGTTCAAGTCCAACAAAAGACCTGGCGGACTTGTTTGAATTTCAGAGCACGTCCTTTCTCACACAGAGGGATGGACTATACCCTGGCCAGAAGCAGCCCCCCGCCGCACCCCCCGCCCTACCCAATGAAAAAAAAAGAAAGGAAGAAAAAAAATGCCAACTCTCCCAGCCCAACAGTGCACTTTTCCATTTTGGGCCGTGGACAAATAGGTTATGGGAAACTTCTCTCCCTCCCTCTCTCCCTCCTCTTCACTCTCTCCGGCTCTTCACTCTCCCCACTTCTCTCCTGCGCTTGGAATAAGCCTCGGCTTACAGCAGTGCATCTGAGGCACGCGTAATGAACAAAGTATAAGCGGCAATTTTAAACGAAGTGATGTCTAAACAGCACTGCGTACGGGAGCTCGTTTCCATCCAGGATGAATAAGCTACAGTCCAATGGGTTTAAGCTGGAAAGTGAGCAATTCAGAAACGTAAGTGCCTCAGAGAGACTTCTTTGGTTTTGCTGATTTTGCTGCTGCTTCTCTACTTAGCTTGCATGGAAAAATGACATCGACAACACACTATTTGCTAATTTAGCCTCAGAGCTGACCTTAACATAGTTCTATAGATTACAGAAATTTTGAGTAATTTAGCTATCAATAAGTGCATGTTGAGCTTTATCAATAGCTAGAAACGAGCGTGAGGAAGTGCTGTTTATTTTTAGAATTTAGAAACTATTCCTTTAATGTCTAGTTCCCAGAGCTTTATTTATTTATTTTTCATTTATTTGCATTATCAAGATGGTGCTCATTGTACGGATTTGTTGCTTGATAAACTTTGAAAAACAAAGCTCTCCTAATTGAGCGCCTGCAATTTACGCGATAACATATCACACAATATGAAAATATCCGTAGTGTGTTTCGGGAGTGTTTGACAGATGATTAGCAACAAAAGAAAATATTTGCTGTTTATTTTATTATTATTATTCACCTAAAAGTTATGTACATGGCAAAATGTGTGTTTGTGCTTTGCTTCCATGATGTGCACCGATTTGTTTTGTTCTATCTATAAATGTGTTTTCTAAAGTCTACTTTGTGGGACAACGTGAGTCAAATGGCGTTGTTCAATGTTGCCATTAGCAATCGCTTGACCTATGGATCTAGTGTGAACAAAGTTGTATTCCAACGCAAGGAGTTTCAGTCAGTTGAATTCAGGTTGTCTTCGTACATATTTACTAGATGTCAAGTGATATTCCTACCAGACTTTGTCTGCCTTGATCATAGCCACTTGGTACGTCCTCTGTAGGGATGCTCTTGAACTTGAACGTGATTCAAGATTGTAGGCTATTGATTGTATGGACTCTGCTAAAGGTTAGCCTGTACATGAGTAGGATGTTTGGATGGTAATAGGATACTCCTGAAACTGGATGGATGAGCAATGCGCAATGTGAAAGGGTGTTCTTTTCGTGTACTTCATCAGCACGTGGCAAAAACGATGTTAGATTCGAAAGGTCGTTGAGGCCATCCTTATTGCAGTTGTTGCAATAGAAAAATAAACTGCAGCAAGAAAATGTCGTCAGAAAAAAAAAATGTGTACCCCACTTCATGCTTCAACCTGTCGGCGCAACAGAGTGTGAAGCTTAATTGATTAACTGATTTGGATTGATATCATGGTAAAAATCCCGGTGGATTGCCACATCGATCGTGCATTTAGATGTTGCCCCTCCCACAGGTATAAGGGGGTGTTCGCACGGCAGAGGTGTAAGTCATTTTTTTTAGATTCACTCGTTTGTGTACATGGACACTTTAAGTGTGGGGGAAATAAGTTGGAGACACGCATTCAAAATAACCAAGGTGATTTTATTGCGCACGTTATATCTCAACAACGGTGCGTACGCACGCACACACAGACACATACACGCGCGCCCGCGTGCACACACACACACGGTCTTGCATGTAATGAATATGGGCCACGTCTGTGAAATAATCTCTGCAATACTACAGCGATCACATCGTTTATCTTCGTATAACAGAATGAGAATGATTTTTCAATCAGGCTCAGGAACATGCCGTGTATACTTATAGACGCTATTTTCATTTAAAAAAAATCCTTGGATGTTTACGACACTTCACCCATCTACAAGTATTCAGGTGTAAAATATTGTATCAGGACTATGGTGAAAACAACATTCGATTGACTCACATTGGGAATCACATCCGTATTTTTCCCTAAAACAGGCCCGGGTCGTTACTGCAAGAAAACTGGCTGCTCGATTCAGACTGCGGTGAAATATAGACATGACGTTGTCCAGCCATTGTAGAAACACCTTTATAGACATTCCTCCAGTAGGCTACCTCATTTGGTCAGACTAGAAACGAGAACCATCCCCACAAGAGGCGCAAGGAACGTTTTTGCCTACGATCGAGAGGCAATCTTCCCCGCTATGTTCTGCGTCCTCGTCCTTTTCAATCGCTGGATTCACGGAACACTAGCAAGAGGTATTGGCTACGCTTGTACAACTGCGTTCGACAGTGGCGCACGGCGATTGCAGTTCGAGTATGCAGATTGGCTCGAAACGTGCCCACGCGATTTCAAATTACATCATCACAATCACCTTAGAATCCCGCGGTCGGGGACCTTTGACCTCGTCTGGTTGGTCCAGATTTCGGTACTGGAAGTCTGTCCCCTCCCCGCCCCCCCCTCCCCTCCAATCTGTAAGAGATGGCCCTTTTTCCGCCTTCTAGACCGTTGGCAGCAGCGAGCCAGCAGAACACGACCTTCGTCTCCTCCTCCGAGGCAGCTTTTGGGCGCATCGTCTCTCTTCCCGAGACCCTTCACAGTGTATGCGAGAAATCTGCCACCCTTTGGCCAAAAGACACCTTCTCTTCATTGAAACTAAACGAGCGGCTGTGTTATTCCGGTGCTGTTCGGTCTCTGGAGTCGGATCCCCCCATGTGCATGCTCTCCGCTGCTTGCGTGGGATATCTATCGCTCCCGACACAATTTAATACAGGCAATGGAGCTTTTTGTGAGATGTGTGTCCATTTGCATTGCTAATAAGGGCCTGTGCAAGGATGACTGCACATTACTCGACTGGCAACACAGTCCAAGCCTGAGCATTACTGTTTTATGTCATGAGGTTGTGATTCCATCTGTGGGATTAAGACTCGTTTTGATTTTTTTTTCTTTTTTCTTTTTTTTTTGAGAAAGTGTGGTTTATGATTAAATAATATGAACAGTCTACCAGCGCAAGTTCTTTGGGGGAAAAGAAAACAATGGAGTTGCCTATGGAGGATCTTTGATAAAGCTTTAACTTCATCGAGAAGGATCCCTGAAAGCGATAAGGAGTGGCAATGAAAGCAAATGACAGGACATGCCCCGGAACACTGTTGAAGACTCGGAAGTGGGTTGTTATCTTTGGTTATCTAGCTGTATGAGTGTGTTGGTCGTCATAAAGCTAGATAACCGAAAGTAAAAACTACTTCCAAGATCATCGAAATCTTTGGATTGCAAAAACTTCTATGGAGGCATAATGAGGTGCAAATGAAAAATATACAATTTTACCTCGTTTATGACTCCTTGATATTTGAAATGTAGGCTACAATGAGATACAAGGGACAAGTATTGATGAGTACCCCAATACCTTAATTTACAAATTACAAAGTGCAAAGCAAGTAATTTCTAGTGTTGGGACGGCTGGTTTATAACAGACTCTTTCTCGGAAGCGCGCGCGTGCACACACACACACAAACACTCACTCACTCACACAACACACCACACACACACACACAGTTTTTTTTGTAACTTTACTTTGGTTTTGCACACACGTATTTATCATTTTTATTAGTATATGTTTTGATAAATTCGCGTTTGTCTTTTTTTCTTTTTTTTTCTCTTTTCTTTCTTTTTTTAATTCAAGCATAATTGACTCTATCCGGGAAACCGTCGTGGCATCCCAAACTGAAATAATTAGGACATATATAGACCTGCCAAAAACGAAGTAGGGTGGGCGAATGAGGGAGTGGGGGGGTCGGCCCTCCTTAATTGATTCCGTTAAACGGAGCGCAGGAGATGTGAACGACTGGACGCCCCCATTCCCACGCTCGGGGGCAAGTGGCAATGCCATGCCCAATCCCAATATGACAGACAGCGCCTTCAGGGCGGGGGGGTCGAGGGCGACACAGGTCATGAAAAGACGTCAAGTGCACCCGACTCATCTGCATCCCTTTAGAAAGGAGGCGGCGGTTCCCATAGCCATCAGACGCGGGCCCCTATAGGAGTAGCAACGGTCTGAATGCTCAAACTTTCAATAAGGCCGTTTAATATGCACATCGTGTCGTGCCTTTGTAGTACAAAAATGTGCGAGTGTTTTACGGATATAAGGAGGCCAATATTTCACAGTAAAATGTAAGATAGTAATATTTAGCTATTTTTTGGCAACATAAGAGAAGTGGCCCCTGAGCTTGAAAATAAAGTCCTAGTCAATAGATGACATCACCGCTATTATGCTCTCACTTGCATTTGAACTTGAACGGTGAGGTTTTCTTTTGAGACCAAGTACATACTCAGACCTCAAGTTCAACTGCAGTAGCAGAAGACTTAAGATGGCTGCAGCGTTTAAGTTCACAAGCCCAGGCCTATGTGAGCCATCAGCATTATGATTTAAACGTTTTTTACGCGTATTTCATTAACATTGTCATTAAGCTACATTACGAAATCCTGGAGAAGGCATATAAGCTTGCTCGTGTATTAGTTTGTTCTTTTTTTGATTGTTTATTTTTTTTAACCTTTAGACCTATAGCCCTTAAAGGGGATCAGAACTGATGTTGGTCAGTGAAGTTTGTTGATTGTTTCAAAGCGAAGTCTGTAATTGCGGACACAATTTAGAGACTCATTGTCTATAAATCGTATAGGCATCTGCTCCGGCCTACTATTTCCTTTTAGCTGCATCTTTATTTTATGCTCTTACAATAACGTGCGTGGCAATGATATATGCAATAGAAACGGAGTTGCTCAAATAAGGTAATATTTAAGTGCTGTAATCTACAATGAACGAAAGAACAGAGCATTGCCAGGATACTTACTAGGTTTTTATTTGTAATCGAGAGGACAGAAAAGAGAAATCTAGGCTATTCTGTCGGGTTTATTGTTCTTATGCGGACAACATGTTTTGTGTGTTTTGAAGTAGACACTGTGCGCACTGTAGTCTGTTGCATTTCCCAGAGCTACTCTAAATAGAGGATAATTCGAATGAAACCGTGCTGGGCGCTTTTGTCAAGAGAGTAAAGTAAGACAACTGCAAACTGCAAAGAAGGCCACGCCACTCGATCCCACACATCCACGTAATGGTTGAATTCAGTAGCACAACAGCGTCTAGAATATAGTTATGACAGCGAAATGCTCGTATTTTTCTATACGTGGCTATAAAGTATTTCTTGTTGGGTGTCCAAATTTAGAAGGACATTTTACCCGGTATTATATTCTGCCTCTGAGAACAACGTGAGAACACAATATGGTCAAGCAGTGAATAACGAAGATTCATTGTCGATTGAAATGCTCGTCCAGTGTAATGAATAGAGGTATTGTCTTCTAAACCGGGGCCACGCTAAAATGTCAGTGCCGTGTTAAGAACTTAATAATTGAATTAAGTCGGGATTCTTCAGCTGAATGACTAGACAATAAGGCTACTGTGAGAAACACACCATAAAAAGATTTAAGTTGTCCTGTGGGCGTATCTGCATTTAGCCCCAGTAAAAACACAAACTACTAACTAAGTGTAGTTAGGTGAACACACGTTTTCTTGTTAATTGAAGATCTTCAATTGAATTGAGAATCACTGGTCTTTGCTCACAGTAATAAAATAACCTCATGAGACATCAATGTGGGAGAATGCTGGTGGAAATGTTTTAAATGAATTTATAGTCTGAACACAGCCTATTTCTCCGGACATTTTGTTTTCATCATGCATGTGCATTTCTCTTACGTTGAGTAGAGCACCAAATGTCTTCTCTCTACTTCAGATGCATACCTCCCCCTGTCTGTCTCTGAGGTCACGAACTCAGTCCATCCGGCCGACATGACAACATAACTGTCTAATGCAGAATCGTGGTGTTGCTAGGTGAGCACTGTACCCAGAATTTCAAGAAATCAAATGTGAAGTAGTCTTTCATTATGATACTGTCACATCCCTTTGACGACCGCGTTTTCCCCATGCGCATACCACACGAACATGTCATGGGAGCATACAGAAACATCTGAGGAAAAATCTAAGGCCTCTTCTTCTGCTCGGAATGAGCCTGTGTGGTTCGCAGAGATGTCATTACCTGGCAGCAGTAGTTTTTGTCACAGTATAGATAGAAAAAAGCTACCATCTGTGGGAAACTCTTTCACTTTTAAGGGGAGCCATGGTAGCTTTAGCATAGCCTGAATGTTTTTTTTGTTTTGTTTTTAGCTTTAATAGCACAAGCCAGTAAAAGGCAAAATCACTGTAATGTTTTCACTGGAGAAACATGTTGTTACACTAACAGAGGGATGTGGATGGTTACCTATTTCTGAATAGCTATTGATATTATGTTGAGATTATTCAGAGATTTCAGGTATTTGATTTGATTTGATTAATTTTATATTGTGTAAGTAAGGTATTTGCAGTAGCTCTCTATTTCTCTCTCTCTCCCTCTCTCTCTCTCTCTCTCTCTCTCTCTCCCTCTCTCTCTCTGTATTTTAGTTGCTTAAATTGAGTTTACTCAGAAATCCTCAGAGTACTTAGGCACAGGCACAGATTTTATGACATATTATCTGTGTTGAAAACATTTTTTTGTTGCACAAGATTTTGTTGCACAAACTCGACCCCAAGGTCCCCTAACTCAATCAGACAACCAGTTGTGTATGGCACTTCAATGAGTGCTAATAGACCAAACCTTTTAAGTATTCTTGACCTTGATAATGTTATTGAGGCGACTAATCTGTGGCAGTAATATGTGTTCTTCACATGCGCCCACAAAGGCATTTTTGCTGCATGAGAGACTCATCCTGTAGAAGTATAGCATATGGTGTGATTGACTAATTGTCTCGATGGGAAAGTGGGTCATATCGGGTTCACTTAATGATACAGGCAATACTGATATGCATGCCTCCAGTTCTGCATTATCTCCCTCTACAGCATGTTTTGTGTCAGATGCTGTGCCATTTTCGTTTTAGCTTGGTGGCATTGCTGAGAAATTATGAACCGGTACTGAGGGCTTGGTGTGTTTGATGCCTGTGTAGGGGGTTTTGTTGGCGAGGTTTTTTTTTTTTTTGAGGGCATCTTTGAATGGCACTGTACTGTTAAACAGGCAGGGTGTGCAAGCGTGAGTTCTTTGGGCCCGCCTCCATTCGCCCAGGTCTCTGTCACATGCGTCCTGTGGTTCCCGTTGGTTGGTGTCACCATGGTAACAGGAGGTGAGCTCACAGTGCGCATGCTGAAGCAGGACAGGTCTTGTGTGTGTGTATGTATGTATGTGTGAATATGTGTGCATGGGGTTGTGTGTACAAGTGTGTGTTTTTTGTGCATATGAGTGTGTGTGTGTGTGCATGCCTGTTATTGCTGTCAGTGAGTATGTGAGCATGTGTGTAGGAGAGAAAAAGAGAGTGAGAATATCAGTAGGCAGCCATGCACATATATATGTGCATGTTCAAGAGTGGGTTGTCTACAGACAAAGGCCATAGTTTTTGGAATCAGTATCTTATTCAGAGGGCTGTATTTTACATACGCACCTAAGACTGTTTGTTTAGGTGAAGTGGGTCTTGTTCATTTCTATTTGATAACTGTATCAGATGAGATAAACCCTTTGTTTAAGGCCCCATTGGCATAAGCTTCATGTAAGGTAGAAGTCTCCTTCCCAATCACCTCACATCAGTTTCAAAACATTTTGGTGTTTTAACCAGGCATTCATCTAGCACTGCACACTTCACGAAAATGCAGTGAATAATGAATTGACCAAATGGTGCCTTTGTTCAACTGCTTATGCTTAATATGCTTACTGCTTTGATATGAGCTTTCCCTTTGTGTACTTTTGCCTGTCAAAGCATTCATATTAGACAATAGGAGAAGAAAAAAAATCATGTAAACCTCAATGTTTATTTATTGGTATGCTTCAGCATCTAAAACAAAGCTTTTCACATAGCTTTATATGCTGTACTGCTTTTATAAACACAATGAAGAGGTGTGAGTATGCACACCTACATTCTTTGTGAGGGAAAAAAAAAAAAAACGTGTTCTTTGCACACTCCCCATCACCTAGCTTTGCCAGGGCTTACAAAAACATACACCCTTACATGGAGCTGCGAGATACAGAGACAGCCCTGCCCACCCCTCAGTACAGGGCCATGCATTAGCAGAGATCTATGCATTCATTAATAATGCCTGTTTGGCTGGAGCTAGCTTGTGCGCTGTCTATTCAGATTTCCATGTGGTCCACTGCCTTTTTGTATTATGCAAATGTCCCCGCTATAAATAAATCAGAGTAATTGCAGTGGAAATCCTCTTCGAACCCGTGAGATGAAAGAGTCTAAATAATACATTCTCACGGCAATGAATTATTTAATTGTATTAATTACATAAAAATAAAAACACGGCTAGCATTATCTGGTTTTGCAAAAAAACAAAACAAAAAAAATCTTCATTTTTCTTTCTCAACTGTATTCTTGCATTTTTCTTTGTGAAGAGAAGTCATCTTTGAGCTCTCTGCGCTCCACATAGGGAGAAGTGCTGTCAAGAAACTATTAAGAGCAATCTTTTCTATTTATGGAAGCACACCTGGGCATGCAAAATAGCTTTTTTTGTGGATCCACGTGGCTGAGTTTAAAAGCCTCCACAGCATATTCAAAAGCGTTCATTTATCTGTTCCATCAAGTTTTGTTGAAATCTAAACACCAAGTGCAAAACTGAAGCCTCTTGTCTTTTTCCTGGGTACAGTCAGCGTTTTTCTCTAAGATTATGCTGTCATTTTATATATATATATATATTTTTTTTTTGAGTCCACAGCACAATTAAATGATTTAAGCGCGGCTGTCACACTTGACCATAATACCGCATGTAGATCAGCAAGCTCTGCATGTCACCGTTGTTACATTTGAATCTGACTGTTTTATGCAAATTTGATGAGCGCGGACTCATGCATATATGCGGGGGTTGGGGGGGGACCACTGCCTTTCGCTTAATATCCTTATTAGAAAGTAGGCAAAGAGAAATGGGGGGGGTTGACGTGGGGGTGGATTAAAAATTGATGGTGGGGGTAGGGCATGGTGTTGGCACCCCCCAGGACCTGCCCGGTGTCTATGTGAGGACCTGGGGCTGGGGAGGAGCCCCTTCAGCTGGCTGGACTACGCCGGCTGGAGAAGCGTTTGCAAAGGTGCCACCATCTTAAAGGGCTTTGCAGTGGAGAGCGTACGTGGAGCAGGGTAAACCTAAAATGTCCGCTGGCACACCGAGCCCGGGCTTGGCGATGCCGGGAGTCAGGGGGGCACGCGCCAAAAAAAAGAAGGTGGGGGAGAAGAAAATAAAACGAAAAAAAAAATGCAAACGGCGATTGTTAAATTAGCTGTGCCACTAACCGTGCATGGCAACCATCTCATTTGCATGCATTAATTCAGCGAGCACTCCACCCACCTCCTGATTACTCTCACCTATGCGATTGGCTGGAAGACTCGCATCGCTGTGCTTATCCCAGCCAACACGTGCGTCTTATCTTAGCACGGTTATGATTCTTGCTTTTGCCCATCCATACGGCTCGGATTCACATATAGTTTGCATCAGAAATGAGTGGCACAAATTCTCGAATCGCCATTCGCCGGCACGGCGCTAGGATATGGCGCCAGTCAGTACACTTAGTTATCATCGCGCATATTGTTCATTTCCCGGCACTCCTAACCATGTTCTCTAATCAGCGGGAGAACAATTACCGTCAAAAATAGGATGTCACTTGAAGCCGGATCGGGGTGCTTGCAGGGCAGGCGGACATTGCGAATGATGATCAGAATGGCAGGTATAAACATGGCTTTCAAATGAAATGAGAAAAAATGGGATCCTCTTCCATTTCAACTGTTTTGGGTTTGCAATTTTTTGTGCTTGTTTAATATAACTGCAGCAAAGCTTTGTGTTGAGACAGCGACTTTCGCCAACAGACAGCGCATATTCTAGCACGACTTTAATACCGCACAGTGAATCTGCTTGCACAATACACTGGAAACGGTATCCCTGGTACCTCTGCCCTGCCGACCGTCCTCCATTACCCAGCACCCCCTTGCCCGCGTTGCCATGGCCCTTCCAGTCACGACTCCTGTAGGCAGTCTGGCCCGATCTGGTACCATTAAACGCAGGCAGAGAGATCTCTCCACTACCCCGGGGCACCGCCACTCCAGTGTCTTAATTATTTCAAAGGTGGCCTGCTCAGGAGGGGGGCCCCACTGTATGACACCCCCCAATTTGCATTTGCTTTCATCCTCGCAGCAGAGCTGAGGCGAGCAAGAGAGGAGAGGAGAGGGAAGGGGGTGGGGAGTGATTTAAAATGTGTGCCAGCCTGTAGAAACACACACACACACACACACACACACACACCACTGCAGTGCATACGCATAGGAAGAGAAAGAAATAGGGACATTAAAGCTTTTGTTCACAGAAGACTTCACAGATACACAAAAAAAACTATTTTAGACAGCAATGAATACATTTATGTACACGATGAAGACACAATCGCAACATACCTTACCAAAAATAGAATAGGCTGTTTTTCATTAATCGTAAGTGTATCCAAGTATCATAATTACATATCTGTTTGGCTGAAATTGTTTACAGTAGAACAGACAACCAAATTTTCAACCGTTTTTTTTATCTTTTTCCTGTGAAGTAGTGACTCATTTCAGACAAAATCCGACATGGTAGAGTACAACTTCTCTCTGCTCTGGAGTACTCCTCTGTCTGTCTGCACTGGCATTCACTGTAAGCCAGAGATGGCATAGATGCATATGTCAGCTCCAGGGTGGGCCTGCATACAGGTCATCTCAGAGGGGGAGAGAGAGACAGTGGGGTATGGCCATTGAGCCCTGAAAGTCTACATGGACCCCTACAGATTGGGTTGGCTATGGTAACTGCATCTGGAGGCTGTGTCATTTCAAGCGGCAACTGATCTCTGTTACTCAGTGGCTCAGTATCGCAGTGAAGTGTGTTGTGGCATTGAGGATGCAAACTGACCCATATACACTCTCAAGTGAACACCATTGCACTTAGCTTAGGCTATTGATTAGTGGATAAGCAAACTGTGGATGGACAGAAGGCAGGAGTTCTGTCAGAAGGGATGAAGAAGAAACCATAGACATGCCAGATGGGTGAACAAGCAGGACTCAATTATGCATGTACACACACACAAACACACCATCGGAAACAACATTGCACACTGTTGCCTTCATTTTTGTACGTCCCGCACGGTGGCCCATTAACGATATTATGCCGTCTATGCTTTTTTTAAGTTCATCTGCCAAAAAGGAGCTGGCATTTCCTGGCCAAGTAATCATTTTTTAATTGCAAAGTGTCACAGTTCAGCACATCGGTAAATGCCTTCTTTCTGATTTAGCACGCCTGTGTGCTAATCTGAATGTGAACCTGTTTAGGCAATTTTGTCATAAGCTTTATCGTATCTTTTTTGACACGTATGAGCCCCTCACAATCTGTTCAATTGGCAAAGTGTATGTGTGTGAAGGCTATGTGTGTGTTTGTGTGTGTGTGTGTCCAAAGAGGATGGGGTGGCTTCAAAGCCTCCTTTTCAGGGGAAAAATGGAACAGGGTTAGCCTGAACCCATGCTACAGGCTATGCTCACACCACACACACACACACACACACACACACACACACACACATACACTAGAGGAGAACTGGGATTATCTCTGACAGCACCAGGCACACTTCCCGTCCCTCTCTTTTCAGATCCTCTGCCATTAGTCTCCGTGCTTCTCCAGCGCTCTCCCTCATCCAGCATGGCTAAGAAGACGGAAATATCTCACAGATCTCGACACAAGAGCAGAAATGTCATGTTTTTTTTTTTTTTTCTTCGCTCCTCCTACACAAATTCCACCAGAAGAGAAAAGCTTGTCAGAAAATTCCAAAGGTGCACCATCCTCCCTTGTGGTGTTCGTCATTGTTCTGTCATGTGCACTATCATGTCCTGATTTGGTTTGGCCTCTTGGCCTTGTCTCTCGTCTGATTATGTAAATAAACCAAACATCATCCATTTTCTATTAATATACCTGATTGGTATTATGTCCCTTCGTCAGTCCTTGACTTTTGGTTAAGGCTGCAACAATGGCTTTATTGAAAAGCAAAATTCAAACCATCTACACAGCTAAAACCCTTTCAAAAGTACCTTTATCTTTTGTGTGCAAGTGTGATGATGTAAAGGTTCTGTGCGTCGTGTCCCCCAGACTACAACACAAGATGAACAGTGCTGCTTTAGAGGCTGAGTATTCTTATCTACTCTCCCGGAAGTAGTAGTGGATAAAACCTGGCTCTAATTATCAAGCCACCCTGTTCTAAGACCCCCTACAATCCCATTTTGCTGTCTCTCACAGTCACAGATTAGTGAGAAAAGCGAATGAGACAGTTTATTTTCTGTCAGACTTTGGACACTTTCAAGTAACACTCGAGGCCCTCGCCAAAAGCCCCTCCGCCAGAGCCTCAAGAGGTTCAGCCACGGTGAGAGGTCTCGAGTTGACTCCCATGAAGGCAGGGGGAGGTGGGTGGGTGGGTGGGTGTAGGGGCATCAAGAAGAGAAGCCCTGGTTGGACGCATCAGAGAGGGGACTGCTGGTGGTAGCTCTGTGCCCAGACTAGTCTGTATATAACCGGGGCACTGCACCGCCTGCACTACCACCAGGGGCGTCGTAGCCTTAATGAGAACTGACAGGCATCAGTCTCCCCCCTGACATCTGTCAGGAAGCGCTCGTCAGGCAGGGGACGCACGATAGGTGGGGAGCGAGTAAAGATAACACCCTGTGATGAGGCTCACAACCCACCCTGGCTACCCTTCAGCAGAATCAATTTTCATCTCCATCTTTTCTAGCCTGCTAACCTACTAGCCATGCTAACTTCTTAGCCACGTCCATTTAGCATGTTTCATCAAGCGGTATCTTTGGGTTAACCAGTGGGATTGAAAAAGGTACAAGACAATGGGTTGCTCCTAGCTTTAAAAGGTTTGCCAGCGCAAGGACCCCTACATTGTTCACCAAGTTGTGTTTGCAAGGTTGTGTTGATATGTGTAATGCCTCAAAGAAGAGGCTTGGCGCCTGTCCTGTCTCTCACCTTGGTTCCAAAAGAGGCATCAAAATTCAGCAGAGGACCTCCATACCAAACCGTCACATGAAACAGTTCTTTGGTGTAGCTTACTCAAGCTGAGTGAGTGAGGGAGACAGAAAGACTGACTGAGTGTGTGCATTTGTAGGATATCTATGGGCTTGTGTGCACTTCTGTGCCTGTGTGTGTGTCTGTATGTGTGTGTGCACGTGTGTACTTGTGTGTGTGTCTTAAAAGACCCCCCCCCCCCCCCCTCCTTTTTCCTATCTTGGCACATGTGCACAGCTGTGGTGCTCCAGGGAATGTTGGCCAGGATGACATACATCCGAAAGTCAGTTCATGTAGACCAAGACTTGAAAAGATTCTTTTGGATGTGTGAAAATCAGTTGATTACTTTGTTGTAACCCACGTGACTGTAAGTCTCTTTCAGATTTTCTGTGCAGTTGTTTGAGAGCTAGTCTTGCTCAACAAATGTATCCAAATATAGCAAAAGGGAAGAGGGGATTGCTTTTAATAATTTATAGGTATGCATTGCAAAGACAAAGAAACACCAAATTTATCATCTATGTTTTTCTTTGTGTCCTTTTCAGGTACTGGGAAAATATGAAGCGGATTCAAAGACCTCCTTAAAATTCATGGACATCCTTGAAATTCAGCCTTTGCAAAGAAAATCTACACAAAGTGAGTCAAGATTAAAAAACGCTTCCAGTTTTTTTTTTTTGTGAATGTTGCAGTTAGAAAGAATTGCACATACTGTAAAATACACTGTGTGTGTGTGTGCGTGTGTGTGTGTGTGTGTGTGTGTGTGTGTGTGTGTGTTGATGTGTGCAGGTAGAAGGACTTAATGCACAAATAAGTTGTGTAGGTCACAAAGTGTCGTTCTTTAGGAGTCAACCCAACTCTGAGGATACTCTGCTGTGGTGGGTGGGTGGCTTCTGCAGTAATGTCACAGAGTGTTGCTTTCCTCTTATAGGCTATCCCAAAATCCCACAGTGCCCCAGGCAAAGAAGTAAAAATGATGTGAAGGCCTCCATATTTATATCCACCAATAGTTTGTTAGCAGCTGGCATAGAAAATGAAAACGATGTGCAGCCTGACCTTTAGATTCACCCAGGCAGTGTAATCGTTGTTGACTTGATTGACAGGATGTTAATTTTGTGGGGAAATTGCATGTGCATGTGCTTTAGACAGTCTGCTGATTCGGTTAGCAGGGGCCTTTGTAGTCAGCAGTAAATCTATTTGCATTTGTTAAAAAAATGTCTTTAGTGTGCTCTTTTTTCTCAATTTAAACTAAATGGCCAATTCCCCATGTCATCTGAAATGGTTAGGTTTCTTTCTCTTCCTTTACTTCAACAAAACTGTGTAAGCAACCAACATGTAATTTTGGTTAATGCTAGACTGAGGTATGGATTTATCTGATGTCAGTTACCCTATTAGTCAATGCTGGGCTGCAATTGTAGAGCTTGAAAGGGTCTGTCCTGACTGGCAAGAGCTCAGCTTTGTTAATCGCTGGCACTGAAGGGTTTAATTGGTGGGTCAGGAAAAGCCATGTTACTTACAGAAATAAGGCTTTTACCAGATTTCTTTCTACTCTGATTTGAAATAATGTTAACATAAAAATATTCATTTGGTCGCTTAGTTTTCACCACAGTCCAGATAAAAAAAAAGTTGTGTTTGTTTAAAGTTTTGTTGTAAATATTTTTTTTATAGTTAGACATTTTTGGCACAGAGAAAGAATATCAAATTTGGTGCAATAATAATGATGTTGGTCATTATATTTTATGAGGGTCTCTGTCAATGCAGGGCCCTTGGAATCATTC
>PYXC01000767.1:480000-487500 GCA_015244755.2 Tenualosa ilisha
CTGGACAAAATAGTAGTATTTTTTTCTGTCTGTTATTTGCAGTAGCAGCAGGATAAAGTGAATGTAGAAATAAATCAGCATTAAAATAAAGTGAAAGTCAGTTGTGCTTTTATCTAATTCAGTATATTTGTAACAGTATATTTGGACAGGAAATCATGTCCAAAAGTATCATTGATTTAAACTCATAGACAGACATTCTATAAAGACATTATTATTTTTCTGTCTGTCTCAAGATTCTGAATTAGAGCGCGCGTGGCTTGTAAAATGAGGAGCTAAAAAATCTCTATATATGTACTGTAAGTCATGATTGAATAATTTTGTTAATGCTTAAAAAACACTGTATAATTGGCTATGGCTGGTGATGTCATCTTTTGGGTCATTAATAATCTGACCCATTACTGTATCCCCACTCAGCCAAAATACAGATGTTTTTCTTCCTGATGTGGATGAGTTGAATCCAGAAATTTCTTCAGGGCAGGTGTGTGTGGGGGTGGTTGTATTATGAGCTAATTGCTATTAAGCAAGTAAGTCCAATTCTGATGCAAATGCATGGAGAAGAGAGATGGTGGAAGGGAGGGCTGCACCTTTCTCCTGTGCCCAGAGGTAGTGCCTGAAGCACGGCCGCAGCAGACAGTCAGTGCTGGGGCTGACTCCTACACAGTACTAAGTGAGCTTCACACATAATCATATCTAGTCCTTAGTTGTGATGCCCATGGCAATTAACATTACCCCCCCCCCCCCCCCAACACACACACACACACACACACATACACACACTCTCTATCCACCATAATTTCCAACAAGTCATGCATTTTCTCTTCCCTTTTGCGAGGAATTCGCGGTTTGTGTCGGGTCCGTTTTCCGTGCATAAAAGACATCATGACACCATGATGTCACACGACGAGTGGGAATTACTGACACAGAAAGGGAATTTCTGGCAAAGCTGACAGACACTGTGGACGCAAGATGCTTGTCTGAAGTGGGCGAGCTAAATAGCATTCCTTTTTCATTTTAGCTTCTTCACAATCATGTGTACACATAGCGTATTCACGGCCAGCTACATCACACAGGTATTTGCATGTGTGTACGCAGTGTGTTGTGTGTGTGTGTGTGTGTGTGTACATGCAAAGGCACATACACACACACACACGCATGTAAAGAGGACCCGTAAAGCGTTCAATTGTTCGGTGAAAGGGATTATGTATTTGTCACTCTCTCTCCCACTGATCTATGCTCCTGCCCTACAAATGTCACATCCCATAAGCCAGAGGAATTACACCCGCCCTCCGTAATTACGCATATTCATGACCCTGCTCTGCATACGGTAAAGGGAGAGAGGAGCGGCAAGGCGTCTGCCTAAGGGGAACGCGGCGAGGAGACGTGACGAGAGCGCGAGGGAGAATTCACACATGCAAATCCGCCGCGCTAACCAATTTCACTGTGTGTTTTAACGGCAGTTTCATTTTTCTCCTCTTATAATTTTGTCCTTTTTCCCCTTCTGTGTCTTTTCTCTCTATTTGTTTTTGTATTATGTGATGTATTATATAGATAGATAGGTCCACAAACCCAAGGAGCACCAACCTACAAATGAAGTTAGGTTCAAAATTAGCCGTTCAAATTCAAGTCAAGATTTTTTTATTATTATTATTTCAGATTTCTTTGTGTTTGTTTCTTTATTCATTGAAAAAAAAACAACATGTTTTTTGACATCGGTTGGGCTCACTCACACACACACACACACACACACACACACACACACACACACACACACACACACACACAAAGCCATTGGGCCAACGTAGATGTTCGTCACCACAGCGAGCTTGTGATCCATTAGGCATGGGCCTGTGCACGTTGTATATGAATCAGGGTGGGGATGCTCTTGCATAGCAGATGAGGATGCAGGGAGGGAGGAGGCAAAGAAAGATAGGGGGAGAGAGAGAGACGAGAGGAGAGGAGAGGAAAGGAGAGATTGAGGGAGGAGGGAGAGAGGAGCGTTGCAACCCATGAGAGAAAAGAGAGCATGAGCGAGGGAGAGAGAAAAAAGGGGAGCGGAGCGTTCTTACTGGCTGCCTCCATGCCCCCTTTGTGTGGCGAGCAAGCGAGCGAGCGGATGGCTCGGCGTTAATCAGCTGCTCCGCTGATAATTAACGCCGGGGTTCGAGCCTTTGGCTGGCATTTGGGTAAACAGCGATTGTTCCCCAGCGCGGGGCTTTCAAAACAGCAGCAACAATGGCAGCCATTGTCCCGCCACTTCTCATTAGGAAGGAGGGGGAGATGGAGGGAGGAAGAGAGAAAGAAAGAGGGAGAGAGAGAGAAGAGAGAAAGGGAGTGTGTGAAAGAGAGAGAGGCACAAGGTTCCGGAGGCGAGTGGGAACCTGACAGGGGTGGTGAGGCCAGGCTTCCGTGATCCCATTACGGCCCGGCCTGGCTTTTCGGCATCCTCTGTGCCAGCTGGTCGGGAGATAGAGCAAGCCTGTCATACCATCTTCACATCAAAAAACCCCACTCTCTGTGTGCCCGTGTATGTGTGTGTGCGTGTGTGTGTCTGTCTGCAAGCCAGTGTGCGTGTGTGTGTGTGTGTGTGGTGTGTGTGTTTGTGTGCATGTGTGTGTGTCTGAGAAAGAGAGTTAGAATGAAAGCACAGACAAGGGAAGCTACAGTGTGTGTCATGCGAGGCCCATTAGCATCAATGAGAACAGAAACACAATGGAATGCATCACACATTTGTTAGCAGAAGCAATCAATTAGTGAATGGTGGGACACCTCTGGCACTCTGGCTGTGTTGTTAAATGGCTTTTAAGGGGGGGCAGGAGATGTCATGGTCATTTTTCCACTCTCGCTACACAAAAGTTTGATTGAAAAAAAAATGAAAGCTCTGGACAAGGATTTTTTGGGGTTATTTTGGCTATCTCTGTGTATGTGTGTGTATATGCGTGTGTGTGTGTGTTTGTATATGTGTGTGTGTGTGTGTGTTTGTGCTTAATTAAGTATGCTGCTCTTTTTGTTTAGGTGTGTGTGAGCCTTTCAACATGCATGTAAGCGCACACACAGTATAATTCTATATGCTCTGCTATGGGTGTTTTGATTCTCTACAGCGTTGCGATGGTATGGCCGTAAATTGTGAGCTTCTGAACAAAAGCCCAGCATAGTTGCAGCAATCCCTGTGGAGCTCGGTGTGGCCTTGCTTCACGAGAGACCAGGGACAAATCTATCTGCTTAAAAGAGACAAGACGTGTGCCTGGATGAGGATGAGGGAAGTGTCTGAACGCTGAGGCATTGTCATATGCGGTTGCAGTCTCTCTCTCTCTCTCTCTCTCTCTCTCTCTCTTTCTCTCTCTCTCTTTCTTTCTCTCCCTATCTTTCCCCAGACTTACACACCTATACATATCTCGCACACATACCCATACACACACACACATACATGTACGCACACACACACACACACACACACATGCAAACACACACTCACACACACAAGCTAACACAATCTAGCTAGTGGCCCTTAATGGCTGAAATCCCCTTGTGCTTTTGCGTCATTTGTCATGCGTGTGTTTGGTGAGTTGAGGGCGAATCGCCAAGCTTCTCGGGAGGCCATTTTGTCAGCCATAAAGCAGCTGTAATATCAGCCCTGACCCCATTGGCATGAGTTAAGTGGAGGGACCTGTTTTGGCCCTCGGTGCCGGATATCACCACATTGTTCGCCACGCCGTCGCGAGATCACCTCATGAAAATGAGGCTGAAAGCCAGAGATTCCGCACTCTCTCTTCCCTTGAGTGACAATGACAATTGCGTGCAAAATTGTCACCCTGATCCCGTCAGCAATTCTTAAGGCCCGTTATCTGAATTCCCCGCATTCTCTTGAGGTGTTTTTTTTTCTGTCTTTCCTCCTTTTTTCTATTTTTTTTAAGCGGCCAGGAAAATCGCTCTGATAATGGCAGCAATCTAAATCCAAGATGGCACGGGAAGAGCGAAAGAGGCAAACCCTGTCCCTTGCCAGGACCAAAATAAGCAACTCTGGAGCCTTGCTAATTATGCCAGCCAGTCAACAGATGGGGAAACTGGAGCGCTGGCTGGCTAAGGTGCCTGTGTGGTTCTCACTGGGAAGCTTGCATACAGTGCAGAATGATTTGTCTGGAATCAGCTTTGATAAAACTTCAAAGACTGGAAGAGATGAGACTTCAGGAGGGACGTTCAAAAATGCAGTGAGGTTTGGAAGAGATGATGCTGTCTGGTTGGTTTGTCTAGAGCAAGTCAGGGTTCTTTTTTTTTTTTTACATGAGGAGCTGATATATGCTTCAATCATTGTTTGGATCGAAACAGACGCTGCATAGAATGTCTCCCAGATCTTCAGTTTCCATCACTGTTTCTAAACACTCTTCATGAATCTATACATGACTACAATGTATTTTTTAAGCATTATATTTCATCACACACACACACACAGACACCCACAAACACACACATATACATAAAACACAAAAACACATAGATTCTCTCTTTTTCTCTCTCTCACAGACACACACAGACATATACATAAAACACAAAAACACATAGATTCTCTCTTTTTCTCTCTCTCACAGACACACACACACACACACATAAAACATTGTAGCAAGGCTCAGGCACCCACCGCTGATATTTCCCTGGCACCTTTATCTGCCTCGGAATAAAATGCCCATAATAAAACTCTGACATGTTCAGGGTTGGCACCACACACCAGTCTCTCCTCCTTCCCTCCCCCGACTCTCTCTCTCTCTCTCTCTCTCTGTCTCTGTCTCTCTCTCCCCTTTTCCTCCTCCTCCTCCTCGTTCTCCTTTACTCATTCTTTCTTCCTCCCCACCCGTTGGCTGCTGTGCCCACCCCACTCCCATTGTTGTATTTTCTTTTCTTTCTTTTTTTCATTCTTTCTTTTTTTCTTTGTTTTTTTTTTTTTTTTAAAGGAGGAGGGAGAGGCAGAGCATTATGGCTTCATTATTGCATTCTAATAAGGAACGTGCTCACCACGGTGGCCTTGCAATCTGCGTGTCCACTGGATATATGTTATTATTATTACTATTCTTCTTCAACGCCGACACCTCCCCCCCCCCCCACACACACACACACACACACACACACACACACACACCACACACACACCACACACACACACACACACACACTTCTCTTTTTTTTTTGCCGCTGTCCCTCATTTGCATAGAGAGTGCCGCCGCCACTGCCAACGTTCTTGTGATGGTGCATTACCGTGGCAACTGTGTACAGTAAGCAAGCCGATAATTAATGGCTCTCGGAGGTGTCTCCAGCGGTTTGCAAACGGGGGTCCCGTCTTTAGTGGGGCATTAGCCAACATTATGGAGATGTGTGCAGACCTACATGCATTTGGACTGAAAGGCTGGAACAAAGGAATGGGGGTGGTGTGTGTGTGTGTGTGTGTGTGTCTGGGGGGGAGAAAAAGAGAGAGCTGGCAGGGACAGGTGCATATGTTTGTCTGTGTGAGTGTGTGTACTGTATGTGTGTGTGTGTGTGTGTGGGTGTGTTTTTGTGTGCATGTATGTGTGTGTGCGCATGCTCCTGTGTGTTTGTACGTAGGTGTGCGTGGGTGTTTAGCCACGCGTGAATGGGTGTGTGCTAGTGTATGTGTGTTTGTGTATGTTTTAAGTATGCATGTGTATGTAAGTTTGGATAGGTGTGTAAAGGTGTGTGTGTGTGTGTGTGTGTGTGTGTGTGTATGTGCGTGTTATGCACTGTCTTTTTGCATCCTGATGTGATTCTGCTAGTCAGCATGGCCAGCAAAGTAGGGAAGTGCTGAAAAGCCAAATTGGCAGTCTAATAGAGGATACCTCTGTGCTAGCTTGCTTAATGGGAGGTAGGACTCTGTCTGTGCTCTGTCTGTGCTTATGTGTGTGTGTGTGTGTGTGATTCTATGCCTGTGTGTGTGTGTGTGTGCATGTGTGCGTGTATGTGTGGTGTGTGGTGTGTGTGTGTGTGTGTGTGTGTGTGTGTGTGTGTGTGTTTCTATGCCTGTGTGTGTGTGTGTGTGTGTGTGTGTGTGTGTGATTCTATGCCTGTGTGTGTGTGTGTGTGTGTGTTTAAAGCACCGGGGGGGGTGGAAGGAATCCCAGCTGAAAGTTGAAATCTTCAATATTTAATCCATTGTGAATGTGGTGAGATAGTGAGAGAGTAATGATTATTTGTGACAGAAGGCTCTATGTGCTAGATCAGTCCACTGAATGTAGGGCAATGTCAGAAACCCTTTCTTCTTTCTCCTCTCTCTCTCTCTCTCTCTCTCTACCTTTCTCTTTCTCTCTCTCTCTCCTCCCCCTCAATGTGTGTGTGTGTGTGTGTGTTTGTCCAAGCATGTGTGTATAAGTGAGATGGACCCTTTTACAGTGGCTCTGACTGTGGCCAAGCATGAGTGGCAGCTCTCAGTATTCCTCATTAGCATCTATCTGATGTTGCGTGGGAGTGTGGATAATCTCATGCATACCATGTGTCCAATGTGATAAGAAGGCATGAACCATTTTTTTAACATTTCAGATTCTTCAGCCATTGTCAGCACCAGAGTTGGTGACAGTTGTTGTAATAACAGCAATAATAATAATAATAATTATAATAATAATAGTGTCATTAAGTGGTGTTGGTCATCTTTTTGTTTCAGTATTATATTTACAGTACACATTTCCTGTTTTTCTTTTTCCATCTCTCTTTCTCTCTCTTTCTCACTCTCTCACTCTCACTCTCTCTCTCACTCTCTCTGTTTCTGTCTTGCTTTGGAGATCACACAGACTTGCTGCTATGTAAACTCAGCCTACTTCTATTATTAGACACTTCCATTGTTCCTCCTAACTCAAAGCTTTCTTTCTGACTCTCTCCTCTCTCTTTTCTTCTCTCTCTCCATCTATGTCTCTCTGATACCGTGTTCTCTCTTTCAAGCACACGCACCAACACACACACACACACACACACACACACACACACACACACACACACACAGTGTTCTCACAGAGATTACAAGGAAGCAGAGTAGTCTGCCGATTGCAAGCAACTAATACAGTATAACCTCTCATACCATGACTCACTCTCTGCAGATGACTTAGCAGTAAGACACAGTGACACGAACGCACAGCAGTTAGGCCTCATCTCTTAAAAAAAATAAAACAAACCATGACACTTCTGCATCACTGATATCTTATCTCTCGATTGTACCAGCGTGGCTATCTAGTGTGTGTGTGTGTGTGTGTGTGTGTGTGTTCGAATGGGGAGTGTGATGAAAGGGCAAAACGATAGAGGCTGTGGGTAGGTGAGCTTGGAGAGAGAGAAAGAGAGAGAGAGAGAGCGAGAGAGGGGGAGGGAGAGAGCGAGAGAGCAAGCGAGCGAGGCCAGAGGAGACAGAGAGGCAGCGGAGCCGCAAGGGCCCAGGCAGAGCAGCCCAGATCCCAGCCTCATCCTCATCTTCATCCTCCTCCTCCTCCTCAGCCTCGGCTGGCCTCCTGCGCCAGC
>PYXC01000767.1:492500-537500 GCA_015244755.2 Tenualosa ilisha
TTTTTCCTTTAACTTAGCCAAGCTGAGGTAGCACAGCTGAAGGGGTCAGGGGCATATCCACTGTCTTGACCCTGCTGTCTTTTTTTCTGGCCTCTTCATCCCTCCGTGCTTTAATATCCCTTTTGCTGCTCTCCTTCGCCTGTAGTTCACATCCACTTTCTCTATGATATACTGACTATAATATCATGTAACACCCAATACCCAACTGTGCCGTTGGGATTTTACATTTCTGCTGTGTTCAGTTGCCGCAATCCGTTGCTGCAGAACAGATATGAACAAGATTTTGGACATTTTTATTCCATGATTCCTCCACAGCTTGCACATGGTGCTAAACCCTGTGCAGAGTATCCACGTCGACACTCTGTTCTTCAACCGTCGGTCTGCTATTTTATTCAGGATCTCTCTCTCTCTTTCTTTGTCTCTTTCTCTCTCTCTCTCTCTCTCTCCCTCACACACACACACACACACACACACACACACACACACAAGAACACACATATCTCAACACACATCGGTCAAATGGGCCTTATGTTTCTGCTGTGAATGTCAGAGTCACCCGGGATCACTGCAGCCCTGTTAGTTCTTCAAGTTGTCTTCTTTCTTTCTTTTATTAAATTTTTTTATTTTTTCTTGGTGAGACAAACCCGCCGGTCCGAGCAGGAAGGCACAGGCAAGACGGCGTTGAGCACCTTCGCTTGAGTGGCAGTAAACTGTCAGAAATCAGGTCTTTGTAGCTTGTTTTGGTCACAGTGAGGGAGCAGCTTCTTTCGCCGCCTCCATCTCTCCCTCTCTCCCTCTCTCCCTTTCTTCTCGCCTGTCCTGTCACAGGCCTTACCGGTCTTGTTTGACCCAAATAGTGAAACGCAGGTGAGGCGCGATTGAGGCTTGACTGACATGCCGTGGATGTGGAAGATGGTACAACGAGTATCATTTTCTGGTCGGCTCTGGGTAAGGCAGGATAGATGGATTTATACTGCGATTTTTATTACAGTTAATACCACAAAAGAGATCGCATAAAAATAATCTGTCAGTCTATTGAGGGAATATCCTTGCTACTAGTGAAGTGATCTTGATGGCAAGGTCATCTGAAACACGTTTCCAAGGGTTGCTGTGTTGTCGGTTTGACTGACACACATCAGTGTCATTCCTATGCGACAACAAAAGGAGACGGTGGCTTTCTCATGCTCATGGTTCTCTCTCTTTCCTCTTGTGCGCTTGTCACAGCCCTCTCAGTAGAGAAGTCACGTGTCTCTCGTTTTTTCCCTCCACTTTTTCCTTTTTTTGGGGGGGGGGGGGGGGCTGGAAACTGCTTTAATGTGTTAGCGTTCTTCAGCGCTAGCACGGCTAGCTGCCACCGCACAGGCTACATCTGATGTTACAGCACAGGAGCAGGAGGGACATGCAAATGTCAGTAGCGCATTATGCGCCCCCCCCATCTCTTTGTGTGTGTGTGTGTGCGTCTGTGTGTGTGTGTGTGTGTGTGTGTGTGTGTGTGTCAGGTGGACTTCACAGCCTGGGTTTGTGAGGACAGTTAGGCGGGCGGTCTCCCTCTAGCCTCTGAATCGTGAGAAACAGTAAGTGCATTTGCATGTGAATGATCCACGCTCCAAATTAGCCCTCCAATCGCAGCGGATTACTTTTAGCGAATGCATAAGCAGCAAGAGCCGCCATCTTGGAAAAGTGGGGAGAAAAATGAAAAAAAAAAAAATGGAGGGAAAGAGAGCGAGAGTGAGAGGAGAGGATGTGCGTGAAATTTAACCCTTTATTGGCTTACCAAGTCCCTTGGTAACTGTAAAAGATTTATTTCCTGTACTTTCCCACTCCAGGAAAAAAAAATCTCTCTGTTCAATAACTTACGACCGGTATTGATTTTACATTTGAATTAAATTTTCATGAAATAAAAAGCCTCTTTTGAACATATGAGGCAAATCTGATTTTTTTCAAGCAACTGCCTCTCTATTGCAGAGCTTTTCATTCAGTTGCGGAAGAACCCTATGTGATAATCATCACTTAATTCACTTCTAAATCCTTGCCTGGGTGTGTGTGTGTGTGTGTGTGTATGTGTCTGTGTGTGTGTGTGTGTGTGTGTGTGTGTGTGTGTGTGTGTGTGTGTTCTCCGGTGTGCAGAAGGACTGGTGTTGTGGAGAGGGTGTTTTTGAGCTCGTGCAGACACAGGAAAAAGCTCGATGCTAAATAATTTATGGCAGCTAATGAAAAGGATCATCTAAGATGAACTGCACAGTGTGTTCGAAGAGTCCCTCGATGCTCAGAAGTGCCAGGTGGACTTTATATCTCACTCAAATGGGCTTTCACACACGCATACACACACACAGAAACACAGTCACACAGTCAGACACACACACACACATAAACCCCTGCAGTAATAACCTGAATAATATAATTCTGTAAATGCTCTCTAATAACTATTTCCCAGTAACATATTCCACATGTTATCATAGCAACAGCATTTATTCATTTTTTATTCAAGGATTTGAATCCTTGTATAACTCTGAAAAAGTAGCCTGCCCGAAATACCTAAAATGATTCACACTTCATTGTCAGTGGGGGTGGTGTGTGTGTGTGTGTGTGTGTGTGGCCTCTATTTTCTGAGGGCTCACAATGAGACGAGGATGAGACATGGACCCTGCTAGACAGACATGAATTCATTTGCACACATATGAAAGGCAGGAGGCCTGTGGCCCAGGCACGGGATATTTGGGCTGTCTGGCGTCAGTGGCTGGGAGGAGGGGCGTGAGGTGAAGGAGGCGAGGGGTGGGGGGGTGGGGGAAGGAGGGAGGGGTTAGTGGGGGGGAAGGTTTGGAATGGGTGGAGAGAGGTTGGTGTGAGGGTTCAGGTGCTACGCTAATAGCTAGTTGCTCTATCTCTCTCTGCCTCTCTCCCTCTCTCCTTCTCTATCTTGTGCAGACACTTAACACAGAGAGACAAGCACACACGCACAAACATGAACGCGCATAGATGAACACACACACGCACCCACAAACAACAAACACACACACACACACACACACACACACACACGCACATGCACAAGCGCTCTCTGGATGGCAGAGGTTTATGTGGGTCTCCATGGCAACCCTCTAGCATGCCAGGACGATACCAAAAAGAGCTGTGGATACCAAGGCGACAGTGCCAAGGGCGATGATAGAGAAGGCGGTGGGGTTGTGTGTGTGTCTTTGTGTGTGTTGTGTGTGTGTGTGTGTGTGTGTGTGCGCGTGTGGAGGGGGGGTGGCAGAGGTTGGAGAGGAGTGTGTTTGAAGGGGGTGGGGGAAACACACACATGCATATCCGTCAGGCTTCAGATGTCTTTGTTAGAGCGCTAGCGCGTGATGGCAGATTGATGTGCCCACTGCTGTGCACTTTTGGCTGTAGGCAACTTAGCTCCAGCGCTCTGCACTGATGTTGCTAACCGCTAACTGATGCCCACCCCAAAAAGGGGAGGCTCCTAGGTGCTTTGTTCAAGCCATTCAAGGAATATTTCTGTATTTTTGTATTTTAACAGGCTATTCCACGGGGGTGTTTTGGTGGAAAATGGGGACTGTAGTATTGGTTAAGCTGTATAGATCATGTTTTGAACTTCTATATCCATGGGTGCACAAGCATGAAGACACACACTGAATGGCTTGGGTTTTGTTATAACGCTTGGGTTATTGGGATTATTATATAGGAACTGCAACCTCAATGGCCACTACATGTGCCTCTGATGGCCACCTCACCCATTCCGAAGTCCACATGGCCGTGTGTCATATACAGACTGTCTAAGCCATATACTGGAGACAAACAGGCATCTAGTATGCAGGCTACAGCTCTCCCTACTTTTCACTGATATACAATAGTGGGAGCACACACAGTACACTTGCGTACAGTCAGTCTCTCGCTCTCTCTCTCTCTCTCTCTCTCTCTCTCTCTTTTATTTCATTGTCATCTCTCTTTCTGTGTGTGTTTGTGTGTGTCTCACTCGTACTCAGTGTTTCTCTTTGGCTCCGTGGTGTGTGTCAGCTAACGCCATGGGAGTGTTAATCTTTCATATCCGCAAAAGCACACGAGCGCTCACGCTCACTGCTCACTCAAGGAGGCCAGAGCTGGACACAGGTCATGACAGCTGAACTCCCCATCACTTTCAGCTACATAATGCACATATCTGCACACACACACACACAAACACACAAACACACACAGAGAGAGGGAGCAGTAGAGAGATTCAGAATGTACATTATACACTAAAACACCCCCCCAAACACACACATACGCATACGCATACACACACACACACTCACGCAAACACACATGCACAAACTGAAAACTTTTACAGCAGACTGACATGTACACATCACTGACCTCCCCTTCCCAAACACACACACACACACACACACACACACATTATGCTAGCCTTCAGAGGGTATATTTTTAACCCCTGCCGAATGTGCATTTGCCGTGGGGGTTAAGAGGCCGAATGGAATTCAGTGTAAATTATTTATCAGAGCTGAAACTCTTTCAGTGTTCGTCAAATGGGGGAGGCAAGAGGGGAGGGTATGGGGTATGGGCCAGAGAAAGAAAGAAAAGAAAGAAAGAAAGAAAGAAAGAAAGAAAGGAAAAGACTGAGAGACAGAGGCATCATTGCAGCAGTGGGCTGTACTTACAGTGTCAAATTAGTGGCATGGAGCCGCCAGCAGTGTGTGTGTATATGTGTGTGTGTGTGTGTGTGTGTGTGTTTTGGGGAGGGGGGTGCTTCTCGCCCAGAGAGGTAAAAGTAGGTCACCTCTTATTGGCCTAAGGTCATACCGAGGAGAGAGAGGAGGTGGTGGTGGTGGTGGTGGTAGTGGTGTGTGTGTGTGTGTGTGTGTGTGTGTGTGGGTTGGGGGTGACATGTAATCTGTCCAGTGCCACGGAAGTGTCCTCATCATCTGGAGTTTCAGTGTGGCAGCCGTGATTTTAACCCTACCTATTTTTCGCTCTCTTCCAGGGCCAAGATGAGAGGTGGCTGCTCTGAAGAGGCGAAGATGGACAACAATCAGCTAAGGTCAGTAAATATTGGTCTTTTACTTCTTTGTGTGTGTGTGTGTGTGTGTGTGTGTGTGTGTGTGCGCGCGCGTGCCTGTGTGTCTCTTTCTGCACATGTGTCTTTGTCTGTCTTCATCTGTGGGTGGTACATTGTGTGCGCGTGCGTGTGTGTGCGTGCGTGTGTGTATGTGTGTGTGTGGGTGTGTGTGTGTGTGCTTGGGATGCACATTCGCGTGAGTGTATGTTGCAGCACATGTGTGTGTGAGCACATGTATGCATTCATGTCTGTATGTATAAAGGTTCAGTTTGGGAAATCACTAACACACACACACACACACACACACACACACACACACACACACACCGGTGTTGCCCTCAGGCTATACAAACCGCAAGCCAGAGGCCCACTTTGCCATCTCCTTTGACTGCTACATGCGTTGGCTGTGTTCCTTGTGCCCCTCTTTGGATGGATGGGATAAAAGCACTAGAATACCAACTGTGGAAATGAACAGGGGCCACTCATCAAAAAGAACTAAAGTGGTGTTTTCCCAGTTTATTCTTTGGCCGACTTTAAGGTGAAGGACTACTTCAAGAAAGCTCCATTATGTGTTCTTCTGACCAGATCAATGAGAGCTAAATCGATGTCTTCCAGCTGGAATCCCGGAGTTCGGCAATGTTATCAGACACAATGGACGTATCGCACTTCCTTTCCTGCAAGCTTCACATCTTTCACGAGTGAAAATGAACCATTTTCAAGAAGCTATACATTTGAAAGCTATACATTTGATATTACTGATATATGATGAAAACATATATCAGACCATACTGCGTAGCCACTTTTATTATTTGAAGTAACATCTAAGGTATCATTTTTGCAGAAATATTGACCTATTCATTTTCTTTGAAAATACTCTATCACAGGAGCAGTAGCCACCTGGTTAGCTTCTCTCATTGATGTAAATACAGTTTAGATCATGACTTCACCTACCATGGCAGTCAGGGTCAGCATTAGGGCACAGGTGGGGTTGGAATAGACTTCAGGAGTCCTGTAACTCTGTAGTGACCCCTGCTGCCAATGCCCCTTTCATCTTAACAAACTCAATTGGGCAAACTCAGTGATACAAATCTCACTAGCCTAGTGTTATTTTAAATTCACATGACATTGATTTGGCTTAATTGAAATTAGCCATTAGCATGTCATGTAAAAGCAAGAGTGACTGCTTTGTTGTGAGAAAAGGGATGTATTTGAATTGAAACGAATCAACTGAATTAGCATTCTGTGAGTTGCTCGGTAGGACTCGGTGTCCAAATGAAGTCACTCATGTTGGTAACTGCAGACTGTGTGCTGGACTATAGGAGAGATATGATCAGGAGCAAATGGCCAAGGTGGCTAACGGCTCACTTCTTGTGTGGAGTCAGGTGAACACCCTTCAGACACACATAAATAAGCACCCCTCCCCTCCATCCGTTCCTCCCTCCCTCCCTCCCTCTTCTTACACACTTCCCCAGTTCTTGGAGAGTGAGGGCAGAAGAGATGGATAATGGCGTGGAGTGTGTGTCTGCCTGGAGAGGAGAGAGTGAGAGAGAAAGAGAGAGAGAGAAAGAGAGAGAGGCCAGGGAAAGATGCTGACTCAGCACAGGAGAGACAGAGCAGAGGTGCACATCCACTCTGATCTAACGTCACACATCAAAGAATGCTTTTTTGGCAGTGTCTCTCTCTCTCTCTCTCTCTCTCTCTCTGCTCACCCTCAAGTTGCACTTTGTCAGATGTACCATCAGTTTATTTGTTAACCCTTCTAGGTCAGACGAATACTTTGTGCTATGTATATTCAGATTTTCTCATATTTAGTGAAGAAAGTGGCTTTAGTTGGATCTTTCTTTTTGATCAAGAGTCTCCATCAACAAATAGTGAATGGCCGTGGATTAATGTGATCATGTAGACTAGACATAATAAATATCCTCCCAATTATTCCCCCTCCTTTTTTAAGGAAAAAGAGAAAGAAAGAAATAGGAAAGTACCTAAAGGCAAGGCCAGTACTTGCTGTGTATGCCTTCATATACTCACATACTCTCGTCAATGTCTATGGTTACGGAGAAACGTAATCCCATAATGCCCTGTCTGAGGGGCGGAGAGGGGGTATGGGAAGGGACATTGGAGGGACATAGTATAGTAAGTTGTTGGTGTGTGTATGTCTTTGAGTGTGTGTGTGTGTGTGTGTGTGTGTGTGTGTGTGTGTGTGTGTGTGTGTGTATGTTTATGTGGGGGTGAGGGGTTGGAAGTGGAATCTGATAACTCCTTGTCTTCCCTCACAGCATGTGTGAGAATAATAGAAAATAATAAGACACCCAAAATGCAGGGACACTCCCAGATCTGTGTTCACCACACAGGAAAAAAAATGAAAAAAGGAAGAAAGGGGGAATGAGAAAGAAAGAAAAAAACATCTTATCGGGTTAAAGGGGTATCGTGTAAGAGGATCCATGTGAGAAGGAGGGAAACTGCAGAATGATGGAAACAAAGGTTTCGGCGTGAGACGCGGAGCACGGCTGTCAAGCAGAGTAGCGTGGCTCATGAAACCTGCTTTTTTTATTCTTTTCTTCACTTCTTCTGCAGATTTACTTTATTCAGGTAACCTTAGTGAGGGAGGGATTGCATTTCATACACCTGTTTACATGATGAGGCTAATCTTTCCGCGGTGCATTCTCAAGATCTCTGAGATCATGATCATACGGTCACTGCTTATTCAAGGGTTTGTTGCTCACTTCACAAGTAATGACCTGTAAGAAAATGTATGTTCGTAGTAGCATTCGAATAGTCATTATGTTCCACGATAAATGCTTTACTTGTGAGTGTTGGTTCTCCATTGTTTTTGTGATGTGCTTTGTATCAATAAAATCATTAAGACATCTTTCTCTCTCTCTCTTTCTCTCATTCAGGTCAAAGTCTTCAGGACCACATCCCACCATCAATATTTGGAACTATGGCTGAAACCTGGAGTGTCTATTTTTTCCACAGTGGACTAAATGGACAACAATTTGAAGCTAAAAATGACACTATAACAAAGACTGGGCTGTTTTTATTGTTATTTTTATTTATTTATATTTTTTGTCATGGCAGCCATGACGCCTAATAAGAGTCCTGCTGGTTTTTTCCCCAAGACAGTTTTCTGCGAATGTTGTTAAAGGAATGTTGTGGAAAAGCGGTGAATGGCTCTACCTCAAGGGCCAGTAGCCCAGCGGCTGCAGAGTTTTGTTTTATGGATACCTGGTACTGTTGACAATGTGGAAAATGGACTACAAAAAGCGCTATGCAATCTAAAAGCACTATGAACCTACAGCATTCATCATCGAATGTGTGCACTTTACAAGTTCTCTTCAACCCTGAAGATTTCCGTTTGAAAACCATTGCACTGTTTCTCTTTACTTTGAAGATTCTTTTTCTCTAATAAATGATATATGTTTTCTAAAACACAAAAGGATTCCGCCTTTGTCTCTGCTTTGATCACCTCCGAGTGGGTTGTTGAATGTTTAATGGCGAGGTATTAAAATGATCAGTGTAAGAGTGATGGGGATGAGATGGCTCCTCGGGTGCTGTTTGGGAGAAGTGATGTGCCAGGAGCTGTCACGTGCTTGTCCAAATGGAACAGATGATGTTCTGGGAAGGGATATCCGGATATTAGCATTCAAAATCCCCTTCATGCACATCCGCTGGTTCTTTTGTCTGCACACCCACATCATCATCACCACCACCACCATCATCATCGTCATTATCATCATCTTTTTCATCTTTATCATCTCTGTCTTTCTCTTTTTTCTCTTTTGCACCCATCTCCCCCCTTTCTTACTCTAGTCATTTCTTTCTCTCCATCATCCCTCCCTCATTTCTATACCTTTTTTCTTCTCTTTCACTCTCTCTTCTTGCCCATCTCTCTCTCCCTCCTGCCTTTCTGTCTCGCCCCCTCTTTCTCCACATCTCCCCCCTCTCTCTCTGTCTCTCTCTCTCTCTCCCTCCTTCTATTCCTATCGTTCCATCTCTCTGATGTTAGATCAGTGTCTTTGCCTTGTCGTTGCATTTTTCATGCCATCCCCTCACACTAATTGGTCAGCATCCTCTCATCATAGTTGCCTCTCGTGTTTGCCCGTCAAGGGATGGAAGAGATGAAAGGCTCGGAGGGGTCCTCTGGAGGCCCAGCTGCATTCCCCCGCACGGGGGGTCACGACCACTTGTAGCCCGCAGACAGTCCATCCTCAGTGGTCAGAAGCGCTTAGGAGGAAAGGGGTGGATGATGGTCAGGGCAGTGGAGTGCTACAGCAGCATGCTATTCTGCAGGTTGTCAGGAATCGTTTACTTGTAATCGTTATCCAGAGATCGAAAACCTTTTTTCACCGTGGACCAGAAAAAAATACCAGTGTCTCATAGTCAACAGGAAAACATAGAGGTGGGCTTCTACACAGCATGTAACACAACCTAAAATTCATCACAGGAAACATATTTATCTCTGCCTGTTGAAGTGTATATTTAAAATGTCAGGATTTCACATAAAATACATGAATTTTATTTTACATCATATATTGTCAATGGTTTGATCATTTTTAAGAATTGATGGTCAGGAAGGTTGTCAACAGTATTGTGTCAGAAAGGTATATATATTTTGTCTGTCATGTTTGTCTATCTTCCATTACAACACATTCAGACTGTGAGTCATTTTGGTGACAGAGCAACTTTGAGTGACGCTGGCAAGCCCAAAAAAAAGCCTTGTGGTATTGATGACTACCAGGCACTGTAACCAGTTGGATTGTCAGGAGTGACATAGCAGTGTTATTCTCACCAGAAGAGATACACGTTCTTATTGTAGCATAGAGCAGAGTCTCGTCCTGAAGACCTCCTGAGACTACAGAGTCTGACTGCACCATGGCTCTCCAAAGGTCACACCACAACAGTTGTGCCCTCGCTTGCTGAACTGATAACTCATGAGAATATAATTGCCACATGCATCAGAGCCCTGTACCCCAGCCATTCCGATAAACGATTCTTTTATTTTTCATCTCTAATCCAGCGCTGGAAGACAAAGAGAAATGTTAAAAAATGACTGGCAGCGGGGAAATTGAATTAGGCACATTGATAGACTTAGTCGATCCAAAAAAAACCTATGAAGATTTATGGAACTTTGTGACTTATGCATCACAGGTCTTAAAACGGTTCTTCCCAGAAACTGACGGTGGCTCTCCTCGTATCAGTGCGGCTCAATTGAATTGTGCAAAAAGCTTAGGGGGAACCACAGAAAAAAGCACAGGCCAGTGCAGGAGTCACTTAGGATTGATCCACAAGGAACGGTGAGGAATAAATGCAAGAACTTTTTCTTCGCTGCTGCCACGTGAGTTTAAGAATAAAAAAAACGAGTGAGCGAGGAGGCGAGGAAAATAATGCAAAGTGCCTTTAGGGCCGATGCAAGTGACCTTGGAGAGGTCCATGGCGGGGTATCTGAAGTCAGAAACTCAGAAACTCCATTACCCTCCAAAGAATTCAGCTCCATTTCTCCTCTCTGCCTACTCCTCCTCCTCCTTCTTCTCCCTTTTTTTCCTGTGAAAAGAAAGTACTGTGCCGTTTTTCACTTTTATCTGCAGATAGCAGGACTTTGTGTTATCTTATTCTCACTAGAGGGGTAGAAAAAAAAAAAAAAAAAAAAAACAAAGCTCGGAGGTACCATCCACCAAGCTCCACTCCCCATGGACCCACAGATACCAAACTCACAACCCCCCCACCCTCCCAACATATGCAAGTTCTACCCCGAAACTTCCGTGAAAGAAAAATGAGGGCCACATTGGACCAGGTTGTTCGACAGTGTGTGCCTTTTTCTTTCGTTGTGCTTCCTCCGCAGACAAAAAGCCTGATATGCACGTGCACCTCTAAGACATCCTGTTTGTGAAGGGTAGGCACTGGCATATATGCCATCAGACAGAGAAAAAAAATATGAGGGATGCATGTGGATGTGCGCACTGCGAGTGCCTGTCTCTCAGCATTCATGTCGACGGGGGCCACGGCGATTGTTGCCTAGCGCCTGGAGCGTTTCTTTCAGGGAGCGGCTCAAGGTGAGAGATGGTGAGGCGCCGCATGCCACGCGCCGGTGTCAATAGCCTCAAAAAAAAAGTTGAATGCGTCTTGTCACCTTCTGTTTTTCAGGGGAAAGGGAGGGGGCCCTGTTGGAACTACAGGTACCAAAGAGTAGGATAAAGAGGAACGCTCTGTCGGAAATATCTCCTTCTCCTCCTCCTCCTCACCTCCCCTCTCCTTTTCTTCCTCTTTTTCCTCCTTTGGGGATGCCTATGCTCTTCTCCTGCAGTATGCCAATGGTCATTCACTCTCTCACACTCTCTCTCTCTCTCTTTCCTATCTGCCATTTTTAACACCTTCAGCCTCACTCGTTCACAGCGCAGAATGCTTGACAGATTTCATTTCTTTTTCTGATGTATTCCGCGTGCTCTATTTCACTCTCTCCAGCTCCATCTCATGCCTATGCCCCCTTTTCTTTTTGTCTGTGTATGTGTAAGTGTGTGTGTGTGTGTGTGCTTATTTGTGTGTGTGTGTGTGTGTACAGTAGCCTATATTCAGGCCTAGCAGATAGTGATATTGATTCTAAGGGACAGATTCAGTGGGGAATGTTGAAGTCTCAGGAGGGGGCCCTAGACTACTGGCCTTGAGACACCGTGCCCGTGTGTGTGACACTCTCCCCTATATTTTTATTGATATGTAACATTACTGGTTATTGCTGCAAGGATGCACCACGCTCTCAGCGCTGGGGAGTGAAGCTTGTTTTATTGGTCAATAACAGCTTTTTTTTCCTCCATGCCTTGGTAGTGATGTCCTCTCTGGACATATGGCTGTAACATAGATTGGGACCCATGTTATGCCATATGACACAGACAACAAGATTGGCTCAAATATACCACTAGTAATAACAACTGATAAGATATTTCTGTGACAATTTGTTTTTATTGTACACTTGGAATGAACAGTGTTTTAAAACAATTCAAATATTATTAAGAATTTGTATTGTTCATCATTTCCTTAAAGGTTGCCTGAAGGGGGTATTTGGTAGGCTATTATTTCTGTGTTTTGACAGTATTGTTAGTTACAATTACAATTTATTTGTCTGTGAAATCCCTTGATCTGCAATCTATCTCCTTGATTTTTACGTTAACACCAGACATTTCCCCACCAACAGCCTAAGTAGAAAACAATAGAGAATGTCGTTTGTTTGATCAAAATGCTGTGGCATCTAGTTTCAACAGAGAATCATTCACTAAGATTATACTGCTTGGCCCTCTACCAAAGGTCCTTGTGTTTGGTGGAGCGTGGTACTAAATATTAATCCTATCCTTTTCTTGGCCTCAAATGTCATGAAACTTACATGCAACGATGCTGTCCAAACCGTAAATTAAAATAAAGCTCAATTGGATAGCACAATTTAAGATGGTCACCTCACAGACTTCCTCCATTGTCTTTATTAGGTAGGTCAAAGGGAAACGCACATTAAATGAAGTTAAATGAGCATTGTGTACAGTCAGCAGTAAGGCTAAAGAGATGGGTCAGGAGAAAGTTGTGGGATGGCAGGGCCGCGGTGCGTCGGGGACTGCTGATTTTTCAGGCAGCCCAGACTGCAGTGCGTCGGACCCGGGGAAGGATGAAAGACAGGGAGCGCCTTCACTGCTTCACCATTAAGGCTGTCAGATCTCGCCGGGTTAAACCCACTGCTCCGTGGGCCTGCTCTCTTTTTCCCAGCATGCCCTGGGGCGCCGCGGTTTAAACAACCACAGTGCTTTCTGCCTTTCAATTAATCCACGGCCCCAAGCAAGAAACAACACCATTTCACAAAGCCGGAGAGAAGCTGAAGGCTAGTGGGAGAGAGAGCCATACAGAGGAGCAGTTTGTTTTTCGCTGTTCTCTGGCTCTCATTCCCCCCATCCTCTACAACCCCCCCCCAACACACACACACACACACACACACACACACACACACACACATACACACACACACAACTCCTCACGCTTGTTAACGTGAGTCCACAGCCCTGTCTGTCCAGCGGATGAAATCATCAGAGGACAGGGGCTGACCTGCCAGGTCTCCCAACCAAAGCCCAAATAGTCTTCATGGGGGAGCCAGCACTGGAGGAGAGGTGATAAACTAATAGTTCAGTGAACAAAACTGAAAACATCACCGCTGGGCAGTGAGGAGCTAGTTGGCCATGATGTCATACAATATTGATCGTTTTTTTTGTTTGTTTGTTTGTTTTTTGGTGGTAAGACAATTACTTGGAAATCATTTTACAATATAGAAAACATGGTATATATATAGAGAGAGAGTAATTTGAAGCACATTTGCCATTTATGAATGCATTTTCCCTTTCACTACAGTAGAACATATTTTTTCCTTCGTATATGCCGCATTGGAGATGTCTTGTACACTGTAAATAAAACGGCAGATTTTGTAGACTTAGTCTTGGGAGAGATGCTATTTTTTTCATAAAAAACACCAAAGCCATTTAATGTCGAAATGCAAAATTGGCCTACTTTTGAATGGTCTACATTGCCCTCAAAGCCCCATCTTGAAACCTAATGGAGTATGCGCTCCTCATCCCAGCAAACATTTTAAACGACTCTTTCACAGTGTACCGTTCTCAAAAGCGCGAGAAGAGGTCAAGGTCTTAGAGAAACTCAGTAGCCGAGAAAAAAAAGGGGATGGCTGAGGAAGAGACACCCCTCTTTCTCTCACTCTTTTGCTTTCCATCACCCCCTCTGTCTGTGGCCTCTGTCCCCTAATGCCTTGCGGTGACAAGGCAGAGGTTAAGTTTGTCCATTCAGACAGGACTGGCCCTAACAAAAAGGGAGGGGGATCAGTCTAGACATCGTCCCTCCGCTGTCACCCCAAAACTCAGCTGGTCCTCCCCAGGGACTGATAATTCAAATGTTTAGTGCTCTGGCCTAGTCTGACACCCTGGCAAACACAGACACTTCCTGATTTCATTATGGCCTTAAACTTGAACTTGAGGCAAGAACACAAATAATCAGAGAGAAATACGTGTAAATAGTGTAAAGTAAGCTCCTGTGTAATATTGTACACAGTCACACACTCTCTCTCTCTACTGCAATCATGAAACAATATATTGATGTTTGGACATGATAGTTTTAGGAACAGCTTATTATCTGGTATTCAGTCATCCACAACCAACTCTATTATTGTTGACATGGATGTGGGCTATATCATACACCATTTTAAAGATATTTCTCTGAAGCAGTAAGCTGCAGACATACAGCATTAGCTTATAGCTAAGCTAGCACACAACCGTTAAGCTGCTCAGTCAGACGAGGGGATAATTATCAGTGGGCCAGCAGACCAGGACCGAACTTCAGACACCAGTCTGAGACTGTGGCATCAAACAGGCATTAGCTAGATGGGAAAGGATGGGGGGGAGCAGCAAGGTCGTTTTCTCTCAGTGACCCATGGGGGAGTGTCCCCATCCTCCCTGTGCGTCTGCAAAGCACATGCTAATTCAGACGTGCGGCTGCCATCAACATGAGGGCCTTTGCATGGCTAAGTCAGATGCAGATCAGGCTGCAGGAAGTGTGGGAACGCATTCACACTCATCTGCTCTCTGTCTGTCTGTGTGCTTGTCTGAGAAGGATTAATTATGCAGTTGTCTGAGAACCACTGAAACCCCCCAATATCTATACGAATATACATGCAATAAAAATACACAGTAAAAATCATTAATAGACACATGGACCATATCGTGGTAAAATCCCCTCAATAGCTGACCGCAAAATGAAGATCAGCCTTTAACAGGGGTCACAGATATATCGCCACTGTTCTCCATCTGCTGCATGTATAGAGTTCCCATAGAATGAATCTGTGCATGGAATCAAATGAGAGGGACGAAAAAAAGAACATTATTTGAACATTTTTTGTGATCCTTTATTCTTAAAACCAAAAACATATTTACGCATGACTGTACATTTTCATAGATTCACAGCAGTGTAAACAGATTGGACAACAGACAATAAAGTATATCACCACATCCAGTAATTACAATTGAACCATAAGCTAATGACTGGTTTTAAAATCTATATGCGCAAATGGTCTCATATGACACATGTGGTGTAGACATCACAACGTCACAAACAACATCACACTGATTTCCTCTGAAACTGTAATTTATTCATTCAGGGCGTGTTTGACTGCATTTCAGCCAGCCAGGGCCATGAAGGACAGCTTTGCCAACATCTCACTGTACATTCATAGACACAAGCAAGTCATACTGTTCATTGATGTAAATGCCATACAGCCTATACAAAACATGTAGTACACATACAGTAGATCTGATATACATCCTGCGTCATTATTATTATATGTAGTATTTATCTCGCAATATCACATGAACACATATCAAGTGTCTGTGTGTGTGTGAGTGTGTGTGTATGTGTGTCTCCATACTCCATGAACACATGAACAATCGCATCTGTGTGTATGTGTGCATCATGATGAGCGTTTTCCCCCTCCCCTCCCCCCGTCAAGCTGCAACCCCCGTGACTCCCAGGCGCGTTGCTCACAGAGACGGCAGGGAGTGAACTCTAGAGGTCTCCACTCGCGCCGAGACCTCCGCGGTGCCCTCCCTCTTGCTCTGCGGCTGGCTCTCTGCCCGCCTCTGCCCACCACCCTTTTCCCAGGCATGGCGTTGAATCACCCATCGCTGTGGCCAATGCTGCGGCGGCAGCTGGTGGTAGTGATATTGCTACCGCCGCCGCTGCTGCTGCTGAGGGGCTGCGGCTGGTGGTGGTGCTGCAGTATTAATGGGGGCCAGAGTCAGATGCCGACCCCAATGGTTACTCACACCGAGGGGGTCCACTGGGTAGAGCTCCGTGACTCAACTACGCCCCTGCGAGCCCGCCATACACATAAACAAAAGCATACAACCACCCACCCACACACACACACACACATACACACACACACACACACACACGCACACAAACACACACATAAACACATAAACACACATGTACATGCATACTTCTTCTCTCGTTCAGCATTTTTCACACAGACACAACCACATACATACAAACATTACTTGTTGACTCTCAAACATACAGAAACAGATTGCAAGGAGACACTCATATCGATAGTGCTAAGGTCACCTTGCTGAACTCAGTATAGGATTTTATGATCTCTTATCACCTCTCATGACTAATTTTAAAAACATCTAATTCCAAAATCATTTTCATTGTTTTATTCAATTTATTATTATTATTATTATTATTATTGTTATTATTATTATTATTGTTGTTGTTATATTATTGTTGTAATAATCATAATAATATTCTTACTAATAACAATAATATAATTGCAGTATCAAGTCTATTATAATAATAACTATTTCTACTTGCAACCTGAGATTGTTTTAACTCCAAGCACACTCCTTTACATTCTGTAGCCTGAGTGGAGGTTTGACATAGATAGATAGTAAACATTCTATTTGGAAGCCCTTTGAACACACACACGCACACACACACTCACACACACACACACACACACACACACACAGCACTCTAGGTCCTGCAATGCATTGGTGATATTCGTACGTTTCAATTCAGAGGGCCTGATCCTGCAGCTGTCTGTCTGGCCAGCCTGAATGAATGGGGTGGTGGGTGGGTGTCTAGAGTGTGTAGGTGTCTGTGTGTGGAGTAAGAGTGGGATCTCTCTCTCTCTCTCTCACACACACACACACATACACGCTCTCTCTCTCTCTTTCTTATGGGTGTGGGAGAAGTGTGAATGCCCTCCCTGATGAGAGATGAGGCATATTGAAAAGTATATTAAATTACCCTGATTAACAATTTAGCCACGAACAGGGGAGCCGTGGAGGATCTCTATAGGGAGGCCTGAGGGCTATTCATAGTGAGAGCGCCAGGGTCGAAAGGTTCCCCAAGTTCACAGGCTCTGTGCCTTTGTTATGCTAACACACAATCCCGAATCAGCTGCCTGCACCGTGGCCGGACTGAATTTATTCCTTGAGAACAGTGAGCGAGGCACTGTGCCTGTGTGTGCCACCCAAATACTGGGGTCGCTCCCCCTTCTCCTTTTCAGTCTTTTTCCCACCACTCTTCTTGCTTGTGTGTGTGTGTGTGTGTGTGAGTGTGTGTGTGTGTGTGTGTGCACGCGCACGTGTATGATCTCTCTTTCTCTCTGTCTCCCTGTGCATGTGTGTGTGTGTGTGTTTATATGTTTAATCTGTCAGATATTGAAAATATAAAAGAGATACTTTAATACTGAGATACTGTGCTCATGTATTTTTGCCCCGTACACAGATAGATTGGGGGGTGGGGATCTGTAACTCAATTTGGACTTTGCCACAGACATTGCAGACACAGACATGCAAATCAGAAAGATGGTTGGAGCAATTATTTGCACATCCTCTGACATCCTCTTAAAAAAAAGGCTTGCACTTGAAGACAGCCATCTCCATTGGAAACCTGAACCTGGAATTTCTCTGCTATGTCTGCTGCTCTTTAAGAATAACCTGGTCTTGTCTAATTGAGCTTTTTTCATGTTACAAAGGTTATATCCGAGGGATAATCACACTGAAACAATAAATACAAAAATAAATGTATGCGGTAACATCCTGTAACTTCATGCTGCATGTGAATTCTCATGTTTTGCACTGCACCAGACAAAATGTTACACAATGCAACACAACGCAAAGCAAAATCCTAAAGCAAAAATAACCTATAGATTATGAAAGTGTAACGCAAAGCTCAGAAACAGCCATTGTTTCTAGTTTCTAGGCATGCATGTATGGCATTTATAAGATGGTTAAACTGCAGTAAAATTAAACAAAGCAACATTTTTCCTCATTAGATCTTTTAAAATAATAAAAAAAAAACTAGACATTTGTGTCAACTCCCTGGAGAGAGGCAATCAATACGTTAACAAGTAGGGTGATAAGATAACATTTATTTGAGGTCAGGAGTCAAAAGGCAGCCGAATACCCTTTAACCTCAAGGTCAGACTGCCTTCACCCCAGAACGTGCGGGTATCTGCTCCTTCTTCCCGTTTTCTATAATGTTGTTTACTGAAAATTTACAACAAAGATATAGTTTAATATTTAACTTCTGTATTTAGATTCAGTGAATTTAGCCACTAGCTTTAATGGGGCTATTTTAATGTTACCAGCAATTATATGCAACACAATAAAGTCAGCTAACTATCTACAACACGCCATGTAGCCTGACAGTGTTTTAGCCACCTAATTGCAGTAAATGAATAATAAAAACAGTTGCATAGCCTTCATTATCCCACTAAAAACAATAACATTTTAACCCTTACACCAGAATTTGGGTCATTAACAAAGAAAACATGCTGAACACTATAATTACTTCATTCAGATACACAAACGTCACTGTTTCTGAAATAAACTGTGGTACATTTTAGACATATTTCTACTACTGTGTTGACATCCTGAGCACCATGCAGGCAAGAGGTCTGTTGGATAGGGTTTGGATTTGCTCCAGCCACAAGAATATGGGCTTTCATTTTGTGATTAATTGCTCTCTCTCTCTCTCTCTCGATCTTCTCCTGTCTGTCTTTCTTCTTATTAATTTGTGCTGGGGTTTATTCTTTACTTAGCTAAAACGCATATTACTATGGAGAAGGTGATTGTGGGCCAGAAAGGTGCCCTCCATCCCCCCACCCCTTCAGATCTGGGAAGGCAGCTGAGAGCAGACAGCCAGCACTGGGAGGTGGAGCAGGTGGATGGCGTGGGCCATGTCTCAGAGTCTGATCCACCTACACACTGAGGGACAAAAAAAGCCCAGGACTGAAGTACTGGTGCCCACTCAGACAAGACTCCCTGTCATTAGTCCAAGTCCACACTCAGGGTGCAGGTTTGGGGGGGGTGGGAGGTCTAGAGACACAGGGGTGCAGGGAGGGAGATGGAATCTGGGTGAGGGGGTGGTTGGCTGGATGTTTGGGAGGTGGGGGGTGTTCTGAGAGGTGTGGGAGTCCGCAGCAGGGGGCCGATCTGACCTGATGGACCCCACAAAGCGTACCACTCAGACTCGGTCCACGCCTCTTCTCAGAATCTGAGCGTACGGTATACGAGAAACACTCCCTCAAAAGAACTTTAGTGAAAGTGCAGCGTGTGACTGAGGCGGAGGGCGAGCTAAAAAAAAAAAAAAAAAAAAAAAAGAGAGAGTGAGAGAAAGAGAGAGAGAGTGAAGGCAAAACGTCCATGGTGCACAATGGTGTACCGTTATCAATGACAAACTAGAATGAGCCCTTCCCCCTCCCTTCAGTTCATTGAAAGCACACAAAAGATTTGGGGGTTGTTAATTAGTGAGAGCGGTCAAAGTATGTACAGTGCCTCCCAGTCATTCTTTTCAGGCCCTCAGACAGATCGATGACAGTGACATTCCTTCACACTGGGTTAGTTTGGGCAGGGGGTCCCATGTGGCCTGTCTGCTCACTGTACAGCTGGACAAGGTGTGTTTAAAAAAGGCGAAATTATATATAAAAAAGAGAGCCTATAATTTGGAACACGAACAAAGGAGGAAGAGGTGAGAAGGAACAAGGACATCATTAAATCCAGCCATGTGAAAAGTACAAAACTGGTCACGCTGGTCTATCAAGAGTGGTACTGGTGAATGTTTTTAGCTGAACTGTTATAATCTTTTTTGTTGTGTGTGTGTGTGTGTGTGTGTGTGTGTGTGTGTGCGTCTGTTCTCTTTGACATGGCATTATATAGAATAATTTGCTGATTGAGGGATTGTTAAATGTTAAAAGCGCAATGAAGCTTTTTTTTTTTATTCCTTTTAAAATAAGTTAATGTGGCTTTAGAATAATAGAAGACAATCATTGCATTCTGTCAGATAATGAATGTAGAGACAAATTGGACAAAGGAAAACCATGTTCACTTTCCTGTTAGCCAGTGACGAAACAAACAACCTAAAAATGCCTCGTGTTATATCAAAGGATTGTAGTCTATGGCTGGGGTCTAATGTCAACAGATGCTGGAAGTGACATTTACATTTCTAGGAATAATTTAAATATCTGCAACTGAATAGGATCCTTTTAAAGCACATTATGTTTCTAGAGTGTTCTTGTGACATTTGATAGAGATGGTGTGATTGTTCCAAATGGAATTGCAGTGACATTGTCATAGCAAATAACAAGAAAGATCTCTGCACTCTGCATAGCGTTACATCTGTGTGTGATTTAATGTAAAAAATAGAAATATTAAATTTACTTAATTCACACCAAGCTTTATTACAGATTTTATATTTATATTTATAACTACATACTTTGTTAATTTAAATATTTTCCATGGTGTCCTCTTTGCAAATGTGTGTGGTATTATGTTTTTCACAAAGTGGAATTATTCAGATCACAAAAAAACATCGTTGTCGAGCAAATATTCAAAAATGAAATTGATTTAACCCCCCTCCCTTCCAACACATAAACACACGCACACACAGACACACACACAGAGAGAAAGAGAGAGAGAGAGAGAAAGAAAGAGCGACTACATGACTTGACTTTGTAATCTCTGTTGTTAGCTGGGCTTGTTCCTGTTAAACTAGCACTGCTGGGAAATGATGCACCCACTCCTTGTCCTTGCGTGATTCATAAAAGATCCAAATGATGTGTAACACTCTCCACATTTACAACATGAGGAAGAATAAAATCCCCGCTATTAAATATGAAGTGTGACATTCAACAAAGGGTGTGTTTGATCGATTATGCAAAGTGTGGCTCTAAAAGTTGTATATATAATAATACATATATATATTACAGGACTTGGCAGCAAGAAGAAAATGCTCAGAACACAAGGAAGAGATCACATGGGCAGAATCGGAGGAGCAGACAAAAGTGGAGGGCTGGGGCATGCGGGGAAGTTGACTTTGCGCTCGTTTCCCCTGCTGTTATGTCTCATTTTAAAATAAACCACACCATGGAGACCAGGGCTCAAAAATACGGAAACACAGCAAAACTTCATCAGAGAGCGCATGAGACAGTAACACACTGGCGGGCTTTCAGAGAGGTGAAAAAGGCATTCCTGTCACTGTTGGACAGCATCTGAATCATTAATGAAATTATTACGATTAAAGATGTTCGGCGAGGTTGCCCTGCCGAGGTCGGAAATTGAATTCGAACAATCCAGCTGTCTCCCTGACACGGCATCAAAGCGCCCGCGCTTTCAAAACCTGCACATCAGTACAATCAGTTGCTCCATGTGATGACCTGACTTAATTAAAACAGATCCACCTTTAAACAAAGATAATGTGTGATACGGGTGCCCTGTCAGTGCATTTCATTTTTAATGGGAGAAGGGTGTGGGGCGTTGGGACTAGAGATGGAGTGATGACGCGCACCTGCTGTGTGCCTGTCTGCATGGGTGGGGTGTGGGGTGATGCAACGGCAGGCGTGAGGGGGCTTTCTTGCATAAAGAAAAGGAATGTGAGGCGCATGCGCATATACGTGTGTGCACTCACACACACAAGCACTAGCACACAAGAGCACACCCACATACCCACATACACACACACACACACACACACCACACACACACACACACACAGGTCTTTGATGCGTTTCCCCCTCCCTTTCCTCATCTCTACTTAATTGAACATGATTCATTACAAATGATGTGTGGAGAGGAAAAGTCAACGCTCATGTGTGAATAGTGACAGAAGAGATGTGTGTGTATGTGTGTGTGTGAGTGTGAGTGTGTGTGTGTGTGTATGTGTGTATGATGGACAACAAGACCAGAGGAAAAAAAAAATGGTCGGTAAAGGAGTGTCTAAACCTGCCAATCAATATGTCCAATAAGAGCAATGACAGAAAACAGTCCTCACAGTCGTCAAATGGGAAGGGAAATGTTTCTCTGAAGCCACAATGAAATGATTAGGCTAAGTATTCTTAAATTAAATGTTACGATTTACATGTCCAGGTCCTCTGAAATGTCAACAAATATAGAACAACAATATACCTCAAAGCAACAGGCAAGAAGACACGGGGTAATCTTGTACAGTAATGCTTCAGACATGTCATTATTGAGGTGGTATAGCTTAAAAACAAAATCCTACATATTTAGTGACTAGGGATAACTTAAACACAACTATGGTAAAAAGCTCATTAAGGAGAAAACCCCTAAGTGATACTGTATACAGAAAGTCCAGCTGAGGTTCTACCAGGCTATAAAAGCACAGCCAATAGGCCTACAGCCTTCAGCTCAGTCCTACATTCCTCTGTCCGCAGCAGTGTCTATTGATGGTTTAACCAGAGGTCTTTTTAATGGCCCTATCCAGAGTACGTGCAGCAGGTCCTCTAATTAATATAATAATTACAGAACTACAGGGCATTTTATATGTTAATGTAGCCTGGTTTAAAGTAATAAAATTGGACTACATCAGCCTCTTTGCTTGTGTCGCTTTTTTTGCTATATCAAGCAGAAACTCACCAGAACTCATGTCTAACATACTAGGCTATTGTGTTTCCCAGCCTCTATATCCAAGTCAAATTAGCCCATGATTTCATAAGCAATTTGCAGCTCCTCAGACAGACGTTTTCATGCTGTGATATAATGTATAGATTTTTATGTATATTTTTATTTCTAATGTCAAATATTTCAAATGTCAGGTCAGGAATTTCAGAGGTGTTCTTGCCAAGGGACCTTTCCTATTCTCTTCTGATTCACCAACAAATGCTTACCAGCAATTTCTTTCCTGCTCATCCTGTCACTTGAACTAAATCTGTTGCCTGAAGTGTGTCTCATTAATGGATGCATGAAAGGCAGTATAAATAAATGCGTATAAAATCAACGCAAATCATGGCTCGTTTTATTAGTTTAATTGGACTGGACTGCAACACACCAGGGGTTAACCAGGCACCAGCACAGAAGAGAACGCATTTTCAGCACTGCTTCCGGTGGACAGGGCCTTTTCGACATATAGGTGTCTATGTATTTGCCTGAATAAAAATTACATTTATTTAGCAATAAATAACCATAATGGCATAAAATAATGTTTTCACAGGACTAAAAAGATTATGTATATAACATATTTTGTACAGCAATTGAACAATGTTTCAAAGTGCCAAAAATTACCTATTCGGCATTCAAGCATATCTACGGAAAGCTATGTTCCCAAAATCTTAGCGTGACCTCTACTGTGGTTGAAAACATTGGAGTTGGGGTTGCTCAGTTTGCCACTGGCGATGTCAGGTGCATAGGGAAGTTATCTGTTTGTATTACTAATTATTCCTAAACATTAACATCGTCAGAAAGGCTTATGTGCTCCGTGCAGCTCGATCTCCGAGAAGGGGTGTTCAGTGTGTTAGTCGGTGTTGAATCCTGTCCCATTCTACTACATCAATATGGTGAGTGTCTCAAGCTAACACTAGCCACTAACGGTATCGCTAACGTTAGCTAGATAGCTTGATGCATACAAATGAATTAAAGTGGCTTTTTAGATATACATAGGTACATTTAAAGGCATTTTATGTGATGTTCTTCCGTGAGTAATGTGGTGTGCAGTGGGATACAAATTCACCCTGTTCATTGTAGGCTACATCTTCAACCATGGCGGTAGATAGGTGCACAGGTACGTTATTAGCTGACGTTAACATGCTGGCAGCATTATCGATAATTGCTATTAGGTGTCTGTCTGAGAGTTCATAGAGTTATGCATGGTATAAATATATAGTCATACTGGATTTTCACTTCTCAAATTTAACACGTTAGTAATGCATCTCTTGTGCGTGTAGATGAGTGTGAATCGGTCACATGTGATACATGGAAGATAATGTTAGCTTCAACCTTGCTCTCTACACAGGTAAGAGGTGTAACTTAGGCTATACCCCACCTGACACAGGGAAGTGAAGTTTTTTTTTTGACCTCGGCTTGTCCTCCAAACAGAATCTTTCCTGGCATCACAATGTTTCAAAAGCTGATGTTTCTTCTGGTTTATGCTGACAGGAAATGTAGTGTTATTTCTTTGTCAAAACAGTTTGATGTTTTTTTTTTAGAATATCAAGGCTCCCATCACATCAAGGTTTGAAGGACATTCTTTAAGCTTTGAATTTGTTTTTCATCTGTCCCGTTTTTAAAAGCAAACATTACTCAATCAAGGTCCTTCAGTTGAAGCATTAACAACACATAGCAGAGCATCATAATGAATTGTTGGTCAGCTTGTGGCAAGGCAGCCAACAGTAGGTGTGATATGTTGTCTGTGGAGTTCCAGATGTTCCTCCTGTGTTTGAAACTGAATCATATGAATCAGTCAAACTGATCAGCCAAACAGAATCATGGGGCTCAATCATACTGATCAGTCAAAGGAATAGAATCAGTCATACTGATCAGTTAAAAGCCCTCTGTTTAATCATTCAGAGACTAGTAGGGTAGGCTATATTTAAAGGAGGTTATAGGCTCGTAGAGCAGGAATTAAGAAGTTAGCAACTATCTCAACCTCAAAATTTCAGTTAATGCTTTATTACTACTATTATTATTATTATTGAAAGTTTTTAATCAGTGGGAAGTGCACAGATGCCAGATTAAGTTAAACAGGTAGGCCTCAGTGTATAAGCACATCATCAGATTGATACTCAGGTTATTATATCTAGGCCATATCTTGGCGTAAGTGTAGGTGTGTTTTCCCTTTCAGGTGTGTGTTGTTGAGTCTCTGATTTTGCCCTGTTTTCATGTACTGCCATGTACATCATGACCCACTGTAATGAATGATTTTTGACTTTTTTTGACTTCTGTCTCTTAATTTCTTTTGGCAAATATGAGTTGAAAGGTAGGGTTTATTTGGTGTAAAACCCTGTGCCAAAATTTGATTTCTCTTTTTGTCAGTTTGTTTTGGGTTAGGTTGCTTTGATTATCAGTGCTTTGGTCACAACAATGTCCAGGATCTCAACAAAGCATTGTTTGCATGGGACTGGATGGCCCAAACATATACAACGTTTACAGTGGCCCTACAGTGTATATAGAGGTTGTTGACACAGCAATCATAGTGCTCTAGCCAGTTGTTTACTCTCTCTTGTTTTTGTTTGTTGTCATTGATAGACTGCTGCATCGCACTGGGTCCTCCATGATGCATGCATCTTTACACCCTCCCACACCTTGAGGTTGTCCTCACTTGTAGTATGACCGTTTTTTTCTCTCCTCTTTTGCCGTCTTATGTCATTGGGGGGTTGCCATCATGCTAAGGCTGTTACTGTTGCATTGTTTAAGCTAGCGATATTTGGATATCTAGATGCATTAGATCCAGGTGTGTCCAGGTCTTCACAGCATCCAGGGTTTGTGTTGAGGGCCTGTTTCTTTTTTTCACCTTTAGAGGTGCTGGTTATCTGGGGAGCCCCTCCCCTGCCCCCCCCGGCCTCATTTGGCCTCCAGGGGGCTCGGGTCAGGAGCTCGGAAAGAGATAAGAGCACCCATGCTGCTTCAATTTCCTTGGAGGCAGTGGGCTCTTCTGGGCCCAGTCAGTGTCCCCTGCTGCCGGCCACGATCCGCCAGGGCCACCCGGGCCAGGTGTGTGTGCACGGTGTTTCTTTTCCGCTTGACCCACATTTCCACAGGGAGGCGTTAGGGGGAGAAATTCTATCCCGTCTGTTACACTCTGATACCAGACAGGTCACTTCTCCCAAGGTTTTTTTTTTTTTTTTTTTGGCGAGGAAATAAATTGGCCCAGAAATGGACCTCTGCCCTCTCAGTGACTGTGGAGGTATTAAGTTTGAGTTGAAAGACTGTAGGCTATGCTTTACTCTATGGTCAGAGTGAGAGCTGAATGACACCCATTTTCTCTCCTCTTTTTCTCGTTTCTCTGACTCTCTTTATATCCACTTTTTCCTCTTTCTCTCTCTTTAGTCTATCTCACCTTATCAAACAACACTTGAAGATCTCCTCTTCAGTACCCCTAGCCTCACTTATCAGGTCAAAATCAAAAATCTGTAGGCCAATTGCATTTCTTTTTTAACCTACATGTATGTGTCATCTGACAACACTAGGGGGAAAAATGCTATATCAGCAGATTGTGTGTGTGTGTGTGTGTGTGAGAGAGAGAGAGAGAGGATGAGATTGTGTGAGTGTGTGTGAGAGAGAAAGACTGTGTGTGGCTGAGAGTATACACATGGGGAGACTGGGGCAAAATTAGCTTATAAAAATGCTGGGTGGAGACACTGTAAAACAGTCACCTTTTCCCACACGTTCTCTCTGCGGCTCGTGTTTATGATCTCATTTCCTTTTGCTCTGTAACCATTTTCAATTCGGGTTATAAAGTCGACTTCAGTTGTCTTGTCTTACAGGGGTGGGTGAGGGCTCTTCTCCACTTCTTTATGAATTAACCAAAGTGCCCAGGCAGGCTTGGATGCATGTGGTAATGCGTCTTAGAAAGATTTGGTGTTTGCCATCTTTTTTCTCTGAAAGCTGCGATGACAGTGTTGGAATGCCAAGTTAAAGCTGTGAATTGCAATTACTAAAGAATCCTGACATTCCCTTTGTCATGGCTTCAACTGGCGTGGATAGTGTTGGCACTGGCTGTTGTGTTTAACACTGTAAAGGTGTTACGGCTACAGGTGACTTTGAAGGTGAAGAAAAAAAAAGTTATCATGAGATTAGCAACATAAAATGCTCCCTTTGTAGTTATCGGAATGTCTGATAGTAGACTGACTTTCAGCAAAGGCACTCACTAGGTTTGGTTCCTTCCAGAACCTGAACAGTGACCATTGTGACTTATGTGTTTTTGCTGTGAAATACAGTCCATGGTATAGCAGTGAGGCAAAATTCAGACACCACAAGATCATTTCGTTTAATGGACGCTAGCCACTCTAAGCAGGGCTCATGCCCACCGAATAAGCTTCTTAGATGGGGTGTAATACTCAGAATCCCCTGCTTGCTAGCCTTCTAGCAGGTTTATGGTTTTAGAATCTCATTTATGGCTATGGATCTCCTCCAAGCTAACGTTACTCCACCCGTAAGCAATTTGCCCCTAAACACCTTTGTAGGCTTAGACGGACAGTTTGTAATGTCTGTTGAAGGACTCCCTTTCTTCTCAGAAGTAATCTTGTCTGAGCATATGGATCAGTTTTGTGGACTTCTGTACCATGATATGTGAGTTCTGTTTTGTTAGTTGAACTCTTAGGGCGTTTTGGCCAGGGGGGCTCAAAGGTAATACTCATGAGGTGTTCATGGAGGCTGTCTGTGTGTTCAAAATGGCATGCGCTACCTGCGTAGCAGAATCACTGCTAGGCCTCTGGATGAGTCCTGTCAAAACATACTTTATTCACAGATCAGCTGCTCAGTGGCTTAGTCTACTGAGTGAAATGTAAATGGGCCAACAGGTTTTCTGTAACACTTCAGAAACTAGATTTAACCGTGTCCTTAGGTCTGTCATTTTGTATTTGATCCTGTCATCCATCCAGCCTCATCCTGGCCTTTTTTGAAAATGATAACATACATAACATCAATTCCCATGTAATTATTACAAAAGTGTGACTGTGGAGTTGAATAAAGATGTAATGCATAAAAGGTTGTATATGCAGTTTTTCAGCTAAGAAATCCAAATACACTTGAAATATTTAGTAATTATTTGTAATATTAGGCTAGCATTGCATGGGCCTTGAGGCATTCATAGGTTGAGTCTTGATGAGTAGAAGGACTCGCTGAGCTATAACAATGTCTCAAATTGAGACAAGGAGCACAGAAAGGCATGTTTAGAGAAAATTCACCATATAATGGATTAAACATTGTAGAAGACTTGGTGAAATGCTTTTACTTCCAACTTTGTTAAGTTTCAGGTGACAAAATGTATATTTTTCAAACTGAAAATGGTTTGACTGACCTTGTTAAATAAATATATATATATATATATATATATGTGTGTGTGTGTGTGTGTGTGTATGTGTACAAATTATCTTCCGCCATGTGTAAGGGAGATGATGGAGATGATTTGGCAGGGATATATGCACCTAGTCACTCTAGTGCGTCTTGTGTTGACCTACCTCAATTAGACAACATTGTGATATAGGCAACAATATATCTGCCCTGTGTCAGCAGCCAGGGATGAAGTAATTACATGCAGTTCATGGGCAATTTGGCTGCGGGTTCAGTCTCTTGCCTGGGTGCAGGACATGGACCTGGAGCAGCAAGTGTGTGTTTGTGATTTGGACTTTACAAACGCTGTGTGTACTCCCACGCAGTAGCAGACAGAGGGGACACGGACACGCAGAGGCAATTATGGTGTGGATACTTGATATAAATATTCAGTCCGCTTGTATAGGAAATTACCTTGACTCCAGTTTTCCATTAAAAACATGCTGTGCTCTTACATACAGCTACCTGAAATGGACACTTAGCCGAGTAGCGATGTCGCCTGGCTGTATCCTTCACAGGTACACTGGTTTACAGGGACACGGGGTAGCACTCCTGTTGGTACACAGTGTTTGACTGCCAGAGTGGTCCTCAATGATGCAATTAGATCAGGAATAAGGTGACAGACCAGCTATTCTCAAAGTTTTGTCCTATATGTCATTTAGACATTTTAAAAAAGGATAGAGACAGTTTGAACAGTTGTGGACTGTAATAAAAGCATGATATAAAGTTAATAAGTAGGTATTTTGTAAGGTATCTTGTAAGAAGTGCTAGGATTTAGTGCATAATTTCTTACAGTCTGTCTCTTATGTTTGTACCTTAAGTTGTAATGGCTAAACACTGTCAAACCTCACATTTGCTTCAGAACACTTAAAGAGATTGTGGTAAGTAAGCTCATGTCAACTGTCACATGTGTGTGTGTATGTGTGTGTTCGTCTCTCCACAGGGTGTGATCAGTGTGCAGCTGGTAGTTACCATGGTAATGGCCAGCGTAATTCAGAAGATCATACCACACTACTCCTTCGCAAGATGGCTTCTCTGCAGCGGCGGGTAAGTCAGAGTGGAGTGACAGGTGTCCGTCTCACATCTCTCTCCTATGTTGCCTGTTTCTGTTCATTTGCATGACGCCTCACTTTTGCGACAGGTTGGCAGCGATTAATCATTTATGCTTGAATAGTTTGAATTGTTCACTTGATTTATTGTTTGCTGATAGGATGCCAAGTTATTTATATTTTTGTGGTCCAACCAAAAAAAAAAAAAAAAGAAATCATTAAGATGCATCAGCAAGACCAAAGGGCATCATCAAATAGCGGAATAACCCCCAGGAGGACTGCAGGAGCTTGCTTCATTTCTCTAATTAGCGCCATATGTGTTTTCAAGTAAACAGCTACTTAATAATTCATCAGTGTTTCTATTTTTTTTTTTCCCTTTTGCGAAAAAATATATTTTTTGTGGAAAAAAATGCCATGAGAGATACATTTTAATAAAAACTTTTGGCTCAAGCTGAGAGGCTTCCAGCACATGGCTCCAGAGAGTTAGCTAATTACGTGTTTTTTTTCCCCCTTCCCTCCCCACTCTCTGTAATAAATAAATAAACATGAAAAACAAGAGAAAGAGGCACAGCCCTCCAAGGACGCTTGCGCGACAAGATAGGTTTTCTAAACAAAGTTGAAGAGGTTGTGCTAAATGTTTATCTTCAAACGCCTGCGAAAGGAGGCGAAAAAAGCATCCTCGTTTCAAGTCTACTCCTTCAGGAGCAAAATCCTTCTGCAAACTTCTTTTAGCTTTAATTCAGAGAGCAATTCAGATTAGCGAGTATGTGTTATGTTCTGAGCCATTAAGCCATTGTGTACATGCTTGTTGTGTAGCATAAAATGTGAGGTTATTGGTTAAATGGAGTACAAATCAAAGAGGGGAGGGGGGGGCTAATTAGATAATTAAGGAACTGCTTGAGTTAAATATGTTGTAACTTGTAAGTTGTAAATATTGATATCAATCTTTGTGGTTGATCCCACCTCTGGTTCTTGGCCTGATTCATTTTGTAATTGTCATTTACAGTTTGCGTTGGTACCAGCATCCCTCAGATGATGAGTTGCGGAGCCTTGCTGGAAAACTCCAAAAGGGAAAGAACAAGAAAGACAGGTAATGTTCTCTCCCTTGTTTTGTGTCTGTGTCTGTGTGTGTGCGCATGTGCGTGCATGCGTATGTGTCTGTGTCTGAGTCTGTGTGTGTGAGTGAGTGAGTGAGTGAGACTGTCTCTTGGTCTTGCTAGTGTTGAGTCATTAGATTGAAGTCATGTTAATGTTGCACCTCCGGCCTGTGTTGCGGCACCAGCCCACCAGTTGTGAGGTGAAGTTATGACGCCCACCTACACAGGGCCACATGGAATTGAGAATTTCCAGGCCCTCAGTCATGCTATGCTAATTCTTTGCCATATATAATGCTTGTCCAGTTAAGTTCAGTTAAGAGCGATAAAACTTCTTCAAACACATCTATTTCACAGACACGAAATTGAGACACCTGCGTTTGTGATGGGATTAGGCATTTATGCAGATTCATACACAGCACACATTCATACACACGCACAACATGCCAAATGTAAGGTTATCCCCATCACACAAACGCACACTCACACTCACATTCTTCCTTAGATGTTGGGTCCCACACAAACTATTCCGTCACCCCTACTCATACCCTGGCAACCAGAGGCACTCCACAGCCATTTTTCATTCTGATGTGGGAAAATGAAATGATTTAATGATTCAAAGCGCGGGGTCCTGTATTCTAACCGCTAGCTCACCCTCCTTACACACACACACACACACACACAGACACACACACTCCTCACCCCCTTCCTCAAGCCTCCAAGCCCTCCCCAGTCCTGCAGCGCTATTGTGCGGCCGGGGGCCGGAGAACACAAGGCCCCTGTGCAAACACAGGGGCCCCGGAGGAGAAGAGCAGACAGCTGGCCTGGAGTCATGCGGTGGCGGGAGCAAGCCTGGGACCCTCCATCCTTTTTTTTTTTTTTTTTTTTTTTTTTCCCCTCACCACCTTCCCTCCCTCCCTCTCCTCTCACCCCCTCCCCGCCAGGCCTCCACCGGGCCCAGATCTGATAGCCCATAATGGGGAAGGTCCAATCCCCACTGAGGCACTGTGAGCTCCACTGCTTCCAGCATTCTGCTTCTGCCCTCCAAACACTTCACAAGCCAGCAGCCCACAGACGGCAGGGGGAAGTGTGTTTTATTTGAGTATTTGGATGGAATTATCTCTCTCTCTCTTTTTTTTTTTTTTTTTACCCTCTCTCTCTATGCCCCTTCGCTCAGCATTCAAGATAATCCCCCACCCCACCCTCGCAGTTTTGGGGAAAAATGCAAACATTGTGACTTGGTTTCCCTTGGAAACAGTAAAGTTGTGTTTGAAAGGTGGGCCCCTACACTGTTGGCTCAGGACCAGGCTGTCAGACAAAAGCCCAAACAGACAAAATGAAGGCCTTCTTAAATGATCAGTCAGTTGTTTTTTTTTGTTTTTTTTTTCTTCTACTTTTTCTTATCCTCTTTGTCTGCCATTGCTTTTGAGAAGAGAGTGGATTTATAGTGTATGTCTCAGAGATTGCTGCCATTTATCTTCAGTGTTTTGTGAGGGCCTCGATGCTTTGTTGCCTTGACCTGTGGGTCTGTAACGTTTTCTTGCTTTTCAGGAAGTATAACGGGCACATAGACAACAAGCCGCTGACCATTCCCAAGGACATCGACCTTCAGCTCGAGACGAAATGCATTGCAGAAGTGGACACGTTAGGTATGGAGAACAGCAATTCTTCTGTCATGAGGTTTTTTTTTTTTTTTTTAAAGCCTGTGGCATCTATCGGATGTCAACATCACTGCCATATTCCTACTCGGACCTCTTTCAAATTTACTTCCATCAGATGTGTGTATTTAACCTCCACCCTCAACAATTCCTTTCTTTTTTTTCTCTCTCTCTCAGCACTTCACTATTTCCCAGAGTTCCAGTGGCTGGTGGACTTCACAGTGGCAGCCACAGTGGTGTACCTCATCACCGAGCTGTACTTCTGCCTGGCCGAGCCCAGCGGAGAGATGAATATCAGTGTGGTGTGGTGCCTGCTGGTCCTGGCCTTCGTCATGTATCCTTCCCAAAAGCTGAATCCAAGTAAATCAATCTCACACTGCCAACCATTTGTGATTTCTTGCTATCCCAATGAAGATCAAGTTCACAGAGACTTTTGCTTACTAATGTAAAACTATGAAAAGCAATTCATACAGGCATCTGGCATCCATACACCCCAAAACTGACATTCCAATTTCAGTTCAGCCTGAACTGCTCTCTCATGCGATCTTGGAGAAGCAAACAGTAGCAGTCATTGAGATCTCTGCACAAGGAAGAATGTGGTGGTCTTTTAAAAGCACAGTGATGGTACAGTAAAGATTGAGGCCTTTTCTGTTATGTTGGGTGTATAGGGTATGTTCCACATCACACATGATCAGTCAGAACCAGAGCCAACCATCATCTCCAGAACTAGGGGTCTAAATGTAACGTGATACCTGCCAATTCATTAGGTGCTTACAGATGTCAGTAACCAGGCCCCATCCAACTTGTTAATGCATATTTTAGCAGTTTGACTAAGAAATCTTCTGATTAAAGTTAATGGCAAACAGTTTATCTGCATAAAAAAAGCATTAAGAATGTGTCGCATTTGTTTCCATGTGTGTGTTTCCATAAACGTTGCCCTGGTGACATTACATTTGAATCCTACAGATGGTCAGGGCTCTTTCCTTGTTTAGGAAGATGTCCTTTTTTAATTTGCATCACACAGTGGATTGAAACGCACAGACATGCATTATTTTCAGCCAAATTTTCTTCAGTGCTCTCAAAATATGCAGACAAGCTGACTGGAAACCCGCTGAATGTTTGTATAAACAGTCACTGGCTCTGTATCTGGCTCTAAGTTTCCATGATTTTACCCGAAAACCACACTGTACTTATAGAAGTCCCTGAGTTCTGGAGTCATGCGCCCTGCGTCTAGTGATGGAAACCCGACAGGAAGCTGCGATGATGTGCACCTTCACTTGTCGATTCCGCACGCCCGCCGCCTCCGATGACTGCCGATGCCTCCCGCCAAATCACACACATTAACCTCGACACAGTCCAGGAGGATCAATCTCCCCTTCCAGCCAAACGTGCCTGGCCTTCAAGGAGAGCAGTCAGGGCAGGCTGAGGCGATTGCCTGCTGCCAGAGACTGGAGGCCCAATTTTTACCGCCCCGACAGACTGGGAGAAAAAGAGCAAATGGGCAGGGAGGGAGGGAGTGAAGGCTTGGCAGGGGGTAGTGGAGCCGCTGCACTGGAGGAGGTTGTGATGAAGATGGCAGAAAGGACGATGGCAGCAATAATAAGGGAAACTCTGGGACTCAAATGTCTCGGGAGTATCAGACGGGATCGTTGTCTGGCTCCGTGAGATGTTGTCTAGCACTAACTGTGCCGTTACTAAGAACAGAAAGATGAACCATTTTACAACCAGACATGCAATATTAGTCCAAACACGGAACATTACAAAATAGTAGAAAAGGGGGGGGGGGTAAGAGGGATGATCAAGCGAAAAGTAAACTCAAAATGTTCTCCTGAAAGATATTGTGTCGAAATATTCTGTTAAAAATGTTGCCAGTTGACATTCACAGGGTCTGCAAAAGCCAAAGAACCGAGTGAATAATCGATCTTCTTTGAGCTTCTTTCTGATCTAGAGTTGGGCCCTTGGTTCCACCATGAATGCCTCGGTCTTAGGAAATGGGGTGAAGAGTGCATAAGACTCAGTGCACCTTAATGATTGTCATTTGACACAATCTCCCAGTATTGAATTCCGCTTTGAGGCAACAAGTGCTGCTATTTTCCACTTAAGAAGCCAGAGACTGAGAGCGCCACAATATCGTCCATGGAGGCTCAGTAATGGAATGCCCCGTCTCCATGGTGATGTTGACAATGTGTGGAAGTGTCTATGAAGCCACATGCACGCACACAGGCACACACACACACACACACACACACCCACAATTCCAGATGTGTAGAAGCTAATTGATGGTTGCTGCTGTAAGCTGGAGCTCCATTCATCCGAAGCACAGAGCTAATGTAGGATAGCTGTCGTTTCTGAACAGAACTGACACCCATACCACATGGGCCAGGGAGGGGGGCAGGTGCAGTGTTCAAGTCTATAAATTATTGATGGCGGTTATGCATTAATAACGTTATCCTACAGCGTAGAGACTGACCAAAAATGTGTTAACGGGGTGCAAGTGTACAGTAAAATTAACCATGCAAAGCCAAGCCATTTTATTATGTACTATTGCTCCCCCCCCCTTGGGTTACAACATAGATAACTGCAACTAACAGACTTTAAAGGAATACGCCACAGCTCAGCCACGTCTTGGACATTCAGTAGACCTTAACTCGAATCTCTCCAGAAAAATTCTCTTCTCCCTCACTGCCCATTACTTCAGGCTGGAGGAAGGGGGTGAGCGTTCCCTCTGTATCACCTTTGCCTTTTTCTTCTTCGTCAAGGCCATGGCCATCCTCATCGTCACTGAGAACTACCTGGAGTTCGGCCTGGAAACAGGTGAGTAGCCATGGACTGAGACTGCATCCGATTGGACGTCAGAATACAAACAAACGAATTGTATAATTGTAATAGAAAAGCGATCATTGGAAAATGTAAACATATTCTAACAAATTAGAATATGTTGATTTATACAATGTTTTAGAATTGAAAAGATCACAATAATTATTAATTCTTAATGGTCATAATAGTAAACAGTTGTTGCAATAATAAATGATATATTTTCATTTCTGTTTTTTTTTTTTTCCCTTTTTATAGGGTTTGCTAATTTCTCTGAAAGTGCTGTGCAGTTTCTTGAGAATCAAGGGCTTCAGTCCCAGTAAGTGTCTACAGTGTGCGTGTGTGTGCATGACTGTATGACTGTGAGAGATGGATGGAGGGAGCGGGTTGGTGGGGGGTATGATGTGCCGAGGCGTGTGGAGGCGAGAGGAATGTTTAATGTATATTTAATGCTAACATTACAGGGCCTTTGTGTGATGCTGTATGGTCTCCCCGCTGTTAAGCAGTGCCTGCTCTTTTTCCCCTCCTTGTCGCCCAGGGGCCCCATATCCAAGCTAACCTTCAAGCTGATGCTGGCGCTGCTCTGCTCTCTGATTGGAGCGTTTCTGACCTTTCCAGGCCTGCGATTGGCCCAGATGCATCTGGATGCCCTCACACTGACCACAGGCAAAGTCACACAGTGAGTCTGCCATCTGTATTCCCCCTGCTTCTGCCCCTCAAAAACATTCTGCTTCTGCCCCTCAAAAACATTTTCTGAACTCGCACACGCACACACACACACACACACACACACTTTTGTAGATGCATCATTTACTTTCATTTTCTAGGCCTTTCATATTCTATGTTCTATTCATATTATAAGCCTCGTAAAGTGTGTTGGGTTATTGTTTTGTGGATCTAGGATGCCCCCTCAACGCGCACGCACACACACACACACACACACACACACACACACAGAGCCTTGTGAGTGTCCCAACGGTGTAGTTCACAGATCACAGATGAGCATTATTTCAGCTGGGCCCCGGCTCTTATTTCAGCTCACGTCGTCAGATCCAGCGGCTTGTGTCACCAGGAGGTCCCAGCCTCCATATTACAGTCAGTCTGCCTCTACAAGGCTGTGTGTGTCTGTGTGTGTGTTGTGTGTGTGTGTGTGTGTGTGTGTGTGTGTGTGTGTGTGTGTGTGTGTGTGGCGTTGTAGGGGTATAGGAGGGGGGTGTTGCTGGGGATGGTTGGGGTCGGCTGCAGCATCGAGTCGACGGGACCGTATTGCAGCAGCTCAGCTAATCCACTTTGCTCGTGCCACCTCCGTGACAACTCCCCCTTCGGTCAGGGGCTTACAGTAGCCCCCAGCACCCATGGCTCGGATGACCTACACCAGTCGCCCACTCTCAAACGCACGCATGCACATATACATACTGTACTCTGTCTTTCTCTTTTTCTTTCTCTCTTTCTCTCACTCCCACTCCTCGTCTTTTGCTCTCTCAGCATGTCGAGAGTTTTTCCTGCCATTTTCTCTCTCACTCAAGGCAGTTTTAACAGTGTTTTTCTGCCCCCTGCACCCCATGAAATTGCCAAGCAAGTGTTTGCATCTGGACTCTTCAGATATTCTCACAATCCACAAAGAACAGCGAATGCTGTTGACAGCTGCGTAGTATTTAGATTTCTTTGTAATGTCATGCTGTCTGTGTGTGTGTGTGTGTGTGTGTGTGTGTGTGTGTGTGTGTGTGTGTGTGTGTGTGTGTGTGTGTCCCCTCTGTCTCACAGGACTTTGCTGCATATCAACTTCTTGGCCCCGCTGATAATGGTTCTGCTGTGGGTGAAGCCTTTAACCAAGGACTACATAATGAACCCCACTCTAGGGAAAGAGAGCGTGCCTTTGTGAGTTATCTCCTCCCACGCTCCACTCTCCACCACTCACAGTTTCCACTCGTGTCTCACCACTACTCAAACCACCTCTCCGTCTCTCCTGTCCCTCTTCTTGTCTCCTCTTTTTTTTTTTTTCCTCTTTCTCTTTCTTGTTCTCTTCTCCATCTTCTGCTTGCCTCTCCACTCTCTCTTGAGCATGTTTGTCCATCTCTCTCTTTTTTTTTTTTCAATCTTCCCCTCTCAATCTTTATCTCCACTTCTGTACCCTCTCTCTCACTTTTCTCACTTTATCCCCCCTCTCCCCGTGTCTCAGGATGAGCGAGCAGACCTTCGACACGCTGCGACTTTGGGCCATCCTGCTGCTGTGCGCTCTGCGGCTGGCCATGATGCGCCACCACCTGCAAGCCTACCTCAACCTGGCCAGGAAAGCCGTGGAGCAGATGAAGAAGGAGGCCGGCCGCATCAGCACTGTCGACCTGCAGAAGATGGTGAGGGGTGGGGTGGTGTCGGGTTGGGTTTCGCTGGGCTGGGGTGGGATGGGGTGGGGTGTTTTGGGGTTGGGAAGGCTGGGCAGGGCTAGGGTGGGGTGGTATGGGTGACCTGTGATAATACAGGGACTGTAGCCTCCGTTCCCTGAGATGGGGATACCTGGCATCAGGGTAGTGGGGCCTTGCTTCAGTGAGTGAAACGTCTTTATTCACTGCTCGTCAGCCAGGGAAATGAGCTAATTAGTCATCTCACCTGTGATAAACACACAGGTAGAAACAATCCATGTCGGGGCTTTTACTTTCTGAAGTTGGACTTACCCACCCACCGGTGGTGCTGCTAGAATTTTGGGCCCTATGACAGAAAATTTTGTCCCCCGCCAAACACTGATTATAATATAAGAAGAATCATCCTAACCCCCCCCCCAAAAAAAAACACACACACACACACACACACACACACCGGCGGTGCCCCCATGTTTATTTACCAGTGTTACTAGGCAGCAACATAAAGGTAATATAATGGTGTTAGTGGTACTAATGGTCTTAAAGTTACTCCCTTATACATTCTGTTCTTTCCATATGTTTTATCAGAGGAAGAGTAAAAAGGTCAAAGTTGAGCGAGGTGGAGTTCAGAGAGGTTCTTTAGCCAAGACATGGATAGAATGCATTCATTCATGTTCCCAGTTTCCTGTAGTTTTTTCTTCCCTCCTTTCTTGCGTATCTCTCCCTTCCCTCCTTTCTTGGGTATCCTCTAAGTTTTTCGTGGGCACTAAGGCTAGTTGGGTGCGCTCTAATGCACCGCCATTGTCCACCTCCAGCCTACTTTGGGGGCAGACGTACTGCTAACACCGAGGAAAAAGAAACATGTTGGCGCTGAAAGGGGGGAAATGGTGGTGTATTGTTGCAACAACACCTCCACCTCCCCCCACCCCAAAAACCTCTCCTCACACCCCACCAACAGCCCTCTTGCTTTCAACCTCTTCCAGCTGTATCAGTGAAATGAGCCCCCCATTTGGACATAGTGGAGCAGCAGTCGAGATCAAAACCTCCCCTCCACCCAAAACACATCCACCCACCCTACCCTGCCCACCCCCACCCCGGCACACACGCACACACAGACACACACGTCATCTCAACCCCATCCCTCTCCTGAGCAGGCGGAGGAGAAGAGGAGGCCGTTTGATGTGCCAAGTCCTAAGTGAGACTCGCAAATGGATGCTCCTCTAACCCTGATAGCCAGACAGTCTGAATGCCTACTTTCGGCTTCGTGAAACTCTTCACTCGCTCGCTGTCTTTTTCTCTCCCTCTCTCTTGCTCTCTCCCCGTTTCCCTTTTCTACCTCTCTTTCTCTCTCATTGCTTTTTGAAGAGTCCATTTTAGTATAATTTCTGGACATCTTCATGTTTTTTTTTTTTTTTTTTTCAGTCTCATTTTTGGTCATGTCCTTCTTTCTTTTTTTCCTCTCTCTCTCTCTTTTTCATCTACCTCTCTCCTGAGTGTTTAGAGACTGTCTCTTTTGTGTGTGTGTGTGTGTGTGTGTGTGTGTGTGTGTGTGTGTGCTTCCAGGTTGCGCGGGTCTTCTACTACCTATGTGTTATAGCACTCCAGTATATGGCACCCCTGGTGATGCTGCTGCACACAACCTTGCTGCTGAAAACTTTAGGTGAGCTGCTTGAAAGAGTACTGATTGATTGATCAATGAGTGAGTGAGTAAGTGATTGATTGATCAATGAGTGAGTGAGTGAGTGAGTGATTGATTGATCAATGAGTGAGTGATTGATCAATGAATGATTGATTGAATGGCAGAAGTCTTTTGGCTCAATGGGCTCAAAGGCCTTGAGTCTGTAATGCCAAGCAGTTGACCAGGCAAGTTGAGGTCTAAATAATGTGCGGCATTCGAAGATGAAAGTGTCTATAGATCAATAAATGGCTTTGGCTACGGTGAACACCGCTTTCATTTATCGCAAGTGAGTGAGTGCGTACCTTTGTGTGTTTGGGAAGGTTTGTTGATGCTACATATTTAGTTTGATGTTACATGCTTTAATTTCATGGATACTGTAGGTAGTTGCTATACTGTTGGTTCTGTGTCTCTGCAGGCGGTCACTCATGGGGGTTGTACCCCGAGGAGGACCAGCCATGCCCTTTGCATGTGAACTCTGAAGCTGCCGCCGCTGTGACTGGAGGAGCAGAAGCGTTGGGCCCCACCGTGGCAGAGGCAGGGGTTGGAGCCGGAGCCGGGCCTAGTGCCACACCGTCCGTGGCTCAGCTGTCGGTGGCCCTCGGCGGCCTGCGGACAGTCTTCAGCCCCCTGCTCTTCCGTGGTCTCTTCTCCTTTTTCACCTGGTGGATCGCCGCCTGCCTCTTCTCCACCTCCCTCTTCGGCCTCTTTTACCACCAATACCTGATGGCTGCGTAGCGTTCCCGGACCGTACGCAGCAGGAAGGGACGGGACCTGGACGTCCCCCCGGCTGAGATGGAGGGGTTTCCGAAGCCGAGGACTGCTTTTGGGCTCTGGACCTCCACATACCAGCTCTCCTCGCCCCCCTCCTCTCATGTCATCATATCAGCCGAGCTCCTCGACGATGTGCTTCCTCCACAGATGATTTTTGTTAATCCGTTTTTTATATTATTACGTGTGACTGTGACCCCACATGTCACTGGTGCAGGACTTGCTAATATTAATGGAATTAATATCAATAATAATAATAATAATAATAATAATATATTCTAATTCATTATAATTGATCATGAGAATTGGAGGAAGCAGGACTGCTGGGGGGTTCTGGGGAGACAGGTTGGCCGGAACTGAAGTTCAGGGCAGAGGCTCCGGAAGACCACATGCAGGGGACACTTTTGGCAGGAACACAGGGGTTGAAGAGAGAGGCCCACATTGGCATTGCCTCATACAGATATTTATATTCTTTTTAATGGACAATGGAGAGTTTTAAAATGCTTTGTTTGTTCATTTTGATTGATGTTTTTGTTTTGTTTTGTTAATTATTTTTGTCCATCAGTAGTTACCAATGTAGATTGTTCATGAAATGGAAAGATGGGAGTCTCCCACAGGTCATGTTCATTGGCTGGACCCCTTGAGTTTGACTAAGGGGAGGCATTTGCTGAAGTGAGTGGATATGTGTGTGAGAGTGTGTGTGTGTGAGAGAGAGAATTACTTTGACTGAAACCTATTTTGCTGTATGTGTGTGCCTTCATTGAGCATCATTTTTATGTTCAAGCTAAGTTTGAGTGTTTGTGGGTGTGTGCCCCCTTGCCTGCTGTTGCGTGTGCGCGTGTGTGTGTGCGTGTGTGTGTGTGCGTGCGTGCGTGTGTGTGTGCATGTGTGTCTGGCTGTGAAAGTAAGTCAAGAGTTTGTATGCCCTCGGGCTGCAGATAACTCCTGCTGTGTTCTGGGGGTTTGAGAATCAAAAAGGGCATTTTGATCAATGAAATAGACATGTAGAGCTCCACTGCAAAGCACTGCTGAAGATTTTCTCCCTCTCTTTTTTTTTTTTCTTTTTGTCTCATCCGACTGAACCCCCTCACTTGCCCTCCAACGACCGAACATTTCCGCTCTGAATTCCGAGCCCCGAAGGAGCCTGGTCGCCCACAGAGCATGCCTCGTCGTCTCTACAGTTTATTATTATTATTATTATTTTAGTATTATACAAAGTATGTGGATCAAATCAGTAGCTTTTTTTCTTAGTTTTGTTGCGCTGTCCTAAAGCAGTGTCTTTAATTTGAGAAGGTGCCAATAGAATCCACTGGGGTTAGTGCACAAAGCCCCTAGTGTGTCAGTCACCCAATAAGAACATGAGGTATTAGTCAAGCAACGCACAGTCAAGGAAGATGGGCAGTTCATTGTGTGTGTGTGTGTGTGTGTGTGTATTTATAAAGTCACGCCATCATCTAATCGGAGGAGCTCAAACTGGGTCTCATACAGTGCATTTCATTTCTGTTGAACTCACCACATGCGTCATAGGCTGAATATGTTACAATCATATCGGATGACAGATGTAGTATCTCCTGATTTGTTTGGTTTAGGAGAAATTTTAATGTATTTTAACTCTTTCATTGGGAAGAGTTCAGAAAGTCTTATCTTACTCTCTCTCAAAAATCCGAGAGGAAGCACACTATGAATGTAAAGATCCTGCCTAGTTTTTGTTTGTTTGTTTGTTTATAACTTGATTTCATGTACAAACAAATTGATTTATGCAAATATGAGCAACCTGTAACCTGAAAACATGGATTTGACCATGATGACATGGCTTGACATCAAGCAAATATTCTGTGGTGCAGAACACAACGTGGTCTGGTTTATACCCATTTCTTGGTCCTTTGTAGTGTATAGAGGCTCACTTTGCATGTGACGTGAGGACTAAAGATATGGTTTGGTGTCGATACTGCAGGGAGACACTGGACTACATTGCGCCTCAGGCCTTTCGTGATTTACGTGGTCCCTTGGTTCAGTTTTTTGGTTCAGCTGGACTGCAAATGCAGTGTGGGAATTCGGCACAGAATCTTGACAGCCTTGGCCACGCCCAGGCCTGTTCTGCTTGGCCTGGTGACGTCTCAGCACACAGTGTTCTCTCTCTCTCTCTCTCTCTCTCTCTCTCTCTCTCTCTCCCGTCGCATGTCTCCTCCGCGGTGACTCGAACCGCTGTTTTCGGGAAGATAAGGTCATTACTGTATTCCGTTAATCACACTAATCTCTACCCCCTCCCCCTCAAATAAATGTCCTTGTTTTAAAATTGATTTTAATTTGTTATAAACAGTTGCGCCTGTACACATTTCTAAGCCTAATGCCAAATAATGTTTTAAAAAGGTGTCTTTAATTTAGCCATATGTGGATTTACTTTTATTATCTTCATGTAGTTTTATTTGCATCAAAGACAAATCAGCTGTACATTGGAACATTTTTTTTTTTTTCTTTTGTTTTTTTTTTTTCTCGTCTTTTTTTCCCCTCCTTGGGACACTGGTTTTGAAGCAGGGGAAACTTACAATCCATCGGCCGCCTTGGCTTTGTTTGTCTTACTTGAGTGTATGTTTTTTTTTCCCCAAGTATTGATATTTTTCTGTGTATTTATTGTTTCTCGTTGTTTTAGTTTGTTTAAATAAATGAATATTACAGAATAAATCAAACCATTTCTTTAACGAAGTTCCATTGTGAGAATGTTCCTTTACTTAGCGGATATTTAGACAGGTGAAGTATCAAGTCAAAAGTGAAAAGTCCGTTCCTCCGTTGGAGCCAACACACTCAACCAAGCCTGTGTTAGTTACAGGAATTGTGTTTTTGCGACAGAGACAAACCATCTTGTAGAGAATTAACTTTTACACAAGAACATATTAAGCCCAGGCTGACTGAATATGCTGGAAAGTTAACATAGACTACATTTCAGTGTGGGGGAAAAAAAAACATCTGCATCACCATGCTTTCAAAGGATGCTTGCAGGTTTTTTTAAATCCTCATCTACATCCAAACCCTGTGAAGGTTATAATCAGAACAGACTGCCCTCTGGTGTGTAAAGCTGCAATAGCACAGACTAGAGGCCATGCAAAGGTTTCTTTCCTGCTCTATTGATTTAAACAGCACTGCTAAAATATCAGCATTTAGTAGATTAATTATGTGAGTGATTATAGCTCAGTTTGATGACATTCAATTTTGGAGCAAACTGGATTTTGGGGCTAAATCTGTATAATATTAACAACTGCTGAAATGAGTATTCTGTGGTGATTTATTCTGCTCACGTAATGAAGACAAAAAAAGTATTTGCACATCTCAGTCTCTGGTACACAAACATTGATCCACGCCGTATTTAGAAAGACTAGTCCACTCATGTCATAATGAAGGGTTCTTTTCCCAACAGCTGCTGTGACGCAAGATTTGAAGTAAAGTGTTTTTTAAGGAGACAAAAATACAAAAAAAAAAACAATAGTGCATTTGCTTTATGCATTTATTGTAATATTGTGTACCAGCAGTGGCTGAAAACCAATTAGTCCGCCGTTAACATTCAATGGGTTTTTGTTGTTGATTAACTGGGTAGAAGATGTTCCTTTTGTCAGGATGCTGGCTGGGCAGTCTATGAACCTCTGTCACCTCCTCTGGCCCTGACAAGGCCACTTGTTTGAGCCATGGCCAGCTTTGAGGAGCACAGGTCATTAGCCAGTCAATAGGGGATCCCCTGGGACACTCTGGCTGTGGTCAGCAGGATTCCTGTGGTGGAGCTGAGAGAAGAGCACACTGTGCTAGATGTCTCTCTCTCTCTCTCTCTCTCTCTCTCTCTCTCTCTCTCTCTCTCTCTCCTCTCTCTCTCTCACCCCTCAACCCCCTTCGTTCCCACTCTCTGTGTATGTGTGTTTTCAGCATGTGACTAGACATTAACCACAAAAAATGACCCTGTATTTTTTTATTATTATCGTTATTTTAAGACATGTTTTTTTTTTTTTTTTTTTCAAAAAATAAAGATTCAAAAAGCAGACTGCCTGTATTTAATCAGAATCAATTTAGCATCTTTGGAGAAAAAAAAGATTTTGAAAAAAAAAAACAACAACATTAAAGCAAGAATGTGAACAGAAAAGGACAAATCTCTTTTGAAGGTGTTTTTTTTTTTCTTATTCCTTTTAAGGAAAAAAAACACTGTTATTTGTGGGGGGGAAATGACTATTAAGTCTAAAAGGCAGCCTTCACAATGCATTCATCCTTCACAATGCATGGCTGTAAATTGTGCCATTATCTCTGGAGATGGGAGGGGTGGGGTGAAAATTGAGACAGAGTGAGGGACACAGAGAGAGAGAGAGAGAAAGAAAGACAGAGAGAAGGAGTGAAGGAGAAAACCTTTGTGGCTAAAATTATGAGGCTTGGTGTTTTAAGGCATGGTCTGTGAGATTTATGTCAGAATTGGCATTCGCTGTCATTCCTGTGGAGCCTGCCCTTGGATTTGAATGTGGCTGAAGCTCCCTACCAATGCTGCTTTCATTTGGTGGAACTCATACACACACACACACACACTCACACACACATTCATAGATGGATACATGCACACGCACACACCCAAGACAGTTGCCAAGGTACACCTGCCAGAGGCATCCTCGGCCTTTGGCTTTTCCCAGAGAGCCACGGGACTGGTGTCGCCAGGAAGTCACCAGTTGAGGTGAAAAACGATGTGACGCCGACAGAGAAATCACTCCACTCCTCTGATCTACGAGCCAACAAGAAAAAGCAGATAGAGAGAGAGAGAGAGAGAGAGAATAAAAGAGTAAAAAACTGGGAAGAATAGATGCGAATAAATCAGATAAATCACTGTATTCAGTGCCATTCTGTGGGCTTTTTTGAATGCTTGTGTGTTTTTTATGTGTTTGTGTGAATAGGGGATGTGTTCATTGTGTGGGCTGAGACTCAGCTCCTCCCCATACCCATAATCCCACCCTTCCACTGTACCATCAAAGATTGGCTGTAACCTAGCAACAGTTTAATTAAAAAAAAATCAGCAGCATGCAAAAAGCTCTGGCTGTGAGCGCTTTTTAGTCCTCTATCTGCATCATAGCTTTTGCATTGTGAAAGAAATCTGAGGTTTATTTAGCCTCTGCGACTCCTCATTCGGTGTGACACACACACACACACACACACACACACACACACATACATACAATATCTATGTGGTGTTTATTTGCATAGTCACATGAGAAATAGAAAATGAGATATCCAGTCTACTTTACAAGCACACCTTATTTTAACACTGACTTGGCAAAAAGCCACTTTTACACATCTTTGTTTGTACCTTACAGGCCATCCAATGGAGCGCAACTTGAAAAGATAAACAGTTGTAATCATAGAATAAATACACACTTATTGCACTTATTGAAAAATGTAAGTTGTGAGACTGATATATATTTCAAATGCAGTTTTTATGATTTCATTTCTTTCTTTTCATTGTGTCAAGGGTTTCTCAGCAGGCAGCACAAAGAAAAGAGGGAGGAAAATATCCCAAACACGTCCAAAACTGAGGTGAAAAAAATAATGGTGGATAAATCTCACATTTTTTTCCCCATTACCTCTTTTTCAGTTTCCCTGGGGCAATGGTTACGAGAGCCTACATTTAGA
>PYXC01000767.1:542500-557500 GCA_015244755.2 Tenualosa ilisha
ATTAGGAGTCACTCATTCAGCTCTTTTTGCCCATCTAGTCTACTGATTTATATTACAGTTATGGTATGCATTCATTTGTATCATTTTGTATGTACCTGGGAAGTACACCCCTGACCTTAGTTTTATTAGTGTCTTGTAACATTCATATTCAGTTCTGATCTGCACATATCAAGATATAAAATGACAAGGTTTGCCTTCTTTTCTTGGAGGTAAGGAAAGGTGGTGTTGAGTAGAACCCCTTTGGAACATTTCTCCGCTATCAGCATACACAGTCAAATACTGTAGAGCAGGGGTACTCAAATAGAAAGTCTAGATTGTCCACACACCAAAGTATGAGGGTCTGGAGAAGCACAGGTCAATTGTTCAAATTACACGTAAAAAAGAATTACATTAATTTTGGTGGGAAATGTACGCCAGTTGAAGGATTACAGACGCTTTGCACAAAGTGAAACGATGAGGAAGTGTTTGGTGCACCAGGCTAACAGGCAGCTGGACAGCTGGGAGAACCAAAGCCTAGCAGTAGCCTGGGCCCAGTGTCCATAGGGAGCCTGGCATGAATTTGATTAAGCGTCTTTTCCTGAATGCACTCTTATGTGTCCCCTCTGTCCACTCTTCACAGGAAAACATCAAAAGTCAGGTGAGCAGCTTGCTTATGTTTTGGTAGATTCAAGTGAGCTCTTGAAACATTTAACAAATGACTTGGCTGATTTTTAAAGGTTGGTTTTTGTTCAGGTGTGGAGGGAAGTCTGCCTGCTTTCATGGGAACCAAATAGCTCTCAGAGTCTTTAAAAGCAAACGTTTCAGCTTTGCCATGGCTGGAAAATAAAACGGCCCCGCTGTGAGGTGCTTTACCTCATGAAGAACAGATCAATACTCCACGTCAATACATCACTTCAGTCACAAACCACCTCAGGCTCCAACCGGCTGCAAGTCGATACAGCAAATCATATCCTTTACATAATCCTCTTTGATGGGCCAATAAAACGACAAGTAACACAGAGGACTTCGCCAGTCAACCTCCATGTTCTCCTTGCCACCCGAGAGGCATAACCGACACGGCATCTGTAGGCTACGGAACGAAACACAACATGTAAATCCCAAACGGTTCTCCACAGAGCAAAACAAGACCCAGGGACAAAAGAGAGCCTCATCCTGCTGGGGAGGTTGTTCAGTACCCAAAGCAAGTTGCACCACAGGTGTTAAAGAGTTCCACTGGCCTGCAGATGTAATCTGAGAGACAGACAGCACTCTCTCAGTAAGTTCATCTTAGAATCAATGTGTGACTCTATACTGATATATGTGGGCGCAAATTCTATGTGGAGAAATAGCCAGCAGAGAGAATTACACAGAGTTTGGTCGCAATCATTCACTGCATGTTGTAATTCGGTTTTGCACATAATGGGAAATACATTTGGCTATGGCCCAGTGGTCAGGCTAAACTCCATTATGCTACAGTCAACATTGGATCATGGCTTTAATCTAAAAAGTTCTGTTTAGAATATTCACACATCCCCCTTCTCACAAATATATTTAGCAGCAGACTGCACCTCTAGTAATTGTGTACTGAGATAATATTTACATTCCAAACACCATATACCATACACTACAATGGCTGAAGTACAGGTTTGCAATTCCCTTCAATCTCCTCTCTTCAGTTTACCTACATATGGCTGCTTTCAGCTATTCCAGTGTTATGTTAGCATTAGCTTAGCGCAAGAACCCATTCGTTAGTACAGATAATGGAAACCTGAGGAAGGTAAGCACATGTAAAATGGTTCCTCTCCTTTCTGCTCATCTCAGAGTATTGCTGTAGGCCTACCAAACACCACAGAAGTCACACAGAGTGTGTTGTACTCAAGTGTAACCAGCACTTCATCTCAGAGTGTTGCTGTAGGCCCACCAAACATCATGGAAGTCACATGTCATACACACCCTTAATGCACATAAGACTAGAGTGTGTTGCACTCAAGAGTAACCTGCATTAAACTGCAGTTTGGCCCTTTAGTATGTACTGTAAATACATTTTACTATGTATTTTACTATTTTGTTTATGTACTGATGTATATGTGCTCAGCACACTGTGTGCATTATTACCGTAATATAAATAGACACTTACTCACTAAATAAACTGAAGGTCTGTTTTCACTGTTTACTGGCCTCCCCTAGGTCTGCTCTCAGATGGGTTAATGTCCCTTTTAATATGATTTAAAGGTGCAGTTTGCCATCTTAATCCAAAACATTTTCTGTCAGATTCAGTGAATTTCTCCTCACTTGTCAATTCATTGTCTGCATACTAGAAGAAATGTAAATGTAAAAACCCTGGCTCTGACGAGCTCATCAACACATTGTTTCAGGAGGCCATAGAGGGAGTGGCTATGCTCAGATATCAATTAGCCTACTTCTTACCAGAATAATTGCACTGAGAAAATATATTTACAAAAGATTATTGAAATGGTCAAACCAGACATTACATACATTGAAAATGTTCTGGCATGTATTGGAGTGTTTGTTTCCCCCATGAATCGAGAGCTAGAGTTGCTCAGAAAGAAAACAACAAACCCACAGTGAGAACATTTGTCATTTGTATCAAGGATCTCCAAAAATAAGTTACCAATACATGTACAAGACACAAATGACAAAATGCTCAGATCTGCCACAGGTGATTTGAGGCATGACAGGAACTTCAAACATATTTCAAAATACTGATACTGTAGGCCTGGATATCATCATTACACAGTACCAAAAAAATGGGAAAAAAAACACAGCATTGTTCCCCAGCCAGAGTAAGCAACTATTCCAGCAAAATCAATCTGCAAACAGCATCAACACCCAGACAGAGTGGTCTGTTCAACCTCACAACAAAGCTTCCTGGCTTATGGAAATCTAGCCCAAGGCTTTGAGGTTGGATTGAATAAATGAAAAATAGAAGCGTCACAAAGTCTACACACTCTCTCCCCACACACCTGCATGCACGCGTCCATTCACACATACACACACATGCACGCACACACTCATTTTGTACGATGGAGATATTGACAAAGAATGCACATCAAAGAAACCCAGAGTCCCTGCTGTCTTCAAAAAGCCACCAGGAGAAAGCAGAGACTGATAAGCTATTAAGGCAATGAATATTGACTGTCCTCTCTCCCTGCCCCCCTCCCTCTCCTGTGGCATAAGGACAAGACTCCTATATTGAGTCCAAATAAAGCGCAGTGAAGATGAGTGTGATTTGACATTGGCCAGAGCCAAATTGCTGTAATTGACCAGGGCGATTGCCAGCCCCCATTCCCAGGGCCATGGCTGATTGGACCAAGCCAATCAGGGGGAGGGCATTTTTTTGGGGGGGTGTTGTTTGCTAAGGTCTCATGGTGTCCTTCAGCATGCTGGCCACCATTCATCTCGCCAAACAATTCCCCCCTTAAGACTTTAACCAGCGGGCAAACACCCAAACGCGTCTGTAATGGTGAGTGGAACCTTGGGTGTCTGTGTGAATATTTACCCTGTCATCACTCTGAGGGGATGCATATAAATCTCTCCCTTTAGATGCCCAAGCTCTGGGGAGAGAGAGAGTCAGAGATAGAGAGAGAGGGAGAGAAAGAGAGGGAGAGAAGAAGAAAGAGTGAGAGAGAAGGAGAGAGAGAGATGATGAACTGAGCAGGAAATGGCTTCCTACCGAAGGGAGAATCAGTCTCTTGACATAGGCAGGAAGATTGAGTAAAATGGGGTCTCTGTCAGAAAATGGCCACATTGCAACAGTGCAAGAGATAGCATTTCCACTTCTTCTGCAAATGCACCTATGCAACTGCAGTGAAATTGAAAGTTCTAACAGATAGATATAATTTCTTGTATTGAATTCCAAACCATGCAAACAAATATTTAGACTAAATGGTACAGTTTTGCAATACTTTCTATAATGCTGTGTGAATCACTTTTGTTACTTCATAAACTTGTTTTCATGTATTTATTTGGGGAATTAACTGAATTTACTTGCCATTCAGCCAAATATTTAGGTAACATGGCTTAATTTCCAAATTCATGTCATGATTATTTTTCTTTGTTTGTGATTATTTTTCTCTGAACTCAAACTAAATGCACGGCACTTTGTCATGTTACATCTCCATGCGCTTGGCAACTGTAAACTTCATCTTTGAATTGAATTTCAGTGTTTAACGATATACAGTGTTTAATTGCAACCAGTAATTACACAGTTGTTACACTGTACTTACATTACATTACAACAGTATAGAAAAATCGCTTCCTACAGAAACTATTTTCATGCAAGTAAAATCGGTAATCCATTTTTAAGTGTAATTATTATGTGCAATTTAGCATATTTTGTTATTTCTTAAAACTGATATAGGAGCAGAGAAAAAAAAGATGAAAATCAGCAGACCCCCCCTTTCCTAAATACAGATAATATATTAAATAACCCCATCACTTGTATTTCTGGTGTCTTATTACTCATCATATGTGTCAAAAGGAAGCTCAAAGCCCAAATTTTTCCAATCAGATGTTTCAGAACCATGGGACATGGACATCCGTGATGATATGCAGTGAAGCTCCTGCTGCATCTGTGGGACTGAGGAGTAATAAGCCAGTTGGTCAGCGTCAAACGTGCGGCTATGGTCAATCTGGTAGTTGATGAGCCCACCTTTATAAACATGAAAGCCGTATGCACACCTCACTGTCTCGCTCTCTCATTTCCTCACTCGGAAAATAAAGAGACCGGAATTCCCGGAAGAGTCTCCCTGAGAGCCTCTGCCTCAGCCTTGAGACTTGCCTCAGAGACACACACACACACACACACACACACACACACTCACTCACACACACACACACACACATACACACAGACACCTCTCTGCTCTCTGAAGTGCCTTTCAGAGGCTTGGGAGGAGAGCCAAGGTCATTAAACAAAAAAAGGCCCAATTTTATGCAACCTCTCTTTTCTGACAGACTTTTGCACAGAGCAGACGTCTTTTAAAGTGCTCTAGATAGTTATTTCATGATATTCATTAATACTTTATTATAGGTGTCGAATTACACTTCGAGATTCACTTGACAGAAATTGTGTGGTGAGCAGTAGAGTCGTAGCAGACATGACTTGGGAATGGTCGAGTGCATTAAAATTACAACACCATGAATAAAAGTTGTAGTTGTGCTGATAGATTATTACAGTTTCTCCTTCATACATGGAAGTGTGAGGCTTTTTGAGTGATTACATGGCTATATTTATCCCAGTAACATTTAGGATGAAAAAGGACAGGTTTTTTTGCCAATCTAATTTAGTGTAGGTGACCGGTGCACAGTTATAGGTTAGTCAGAGATATACCTGGACCAATCGTGATCAAGACCTCTGTGTGGCAATGACATCACCACTGCAGTGACTTCACCCCACAGCTCCCACATCACTGACAGTTATTCTTAGACACACACACACACACACACACACAGACACACACACATACATACACACACAGAAACTCTCTTTTGCTCCAGCTGCCCTTTGAGGAGCAGCAAGCTGGAAAATGACCACATGCTGTTGTGGTCCAGCTCGGCCACTCCCCCGCCTAGGGGGTGGACGTTCTCATGGATCCCCATTCAGCCGTTCCCTGACAGACAAACACACACACACACACACACACACACACACCCTCCAGCCCATGCCAATCAATCCCCACCTCACTCTGCAGGTCAAACACTAATAGGGCCTTCCCTTTGTGGCCTCGGTGGGGACAATGGGCTGAGGGGACGTGGGAAAGGAACGTCAGACAGCTCCCCTGACACCTCCAGGCTGGATCGTTGGGCCCACGGGAGTCATCCCACGAGGACCAAAACAAAAAAGCCATCGCTCATTAATGGTATTCATGGGCCGTGATGAATAGTGTCAGCGTAGTGCACAGGCCGGTGTCACTCCAGACACGCACTGGACATGTGTACCCGCCGGACGAAGGTAATCAGCCTTGAAGAGCTTAACACAAGGGTCCACCGATTTTCACCCTTGTTTAACTGTGGACTCACACTGGCGGGCAACAGGCTTGGAATTATGAACTGATTAGAACTAAAAAAAAAAAGCTAATAAGCAAAGTGTAATTTTGCCTTGTCTGCTCACAGGAAATTGGTGAGACGAGCAGCGTAGTTAAATGGTGGAACGAGATGGCTACCTTTATCTCTGAGAAAAAAAGGCAGGAGATGGCTTGTACCAAAAACACAACAGGTTTTAAATTATTAATATAAATTTATGACAATTGTAATATCTCCTATCTAAGCTTGATATGTAAGTGTTGCTCATACAGAACAAAATCTAATTTGAAACAGTCTGTATCTTGACCGTTGCATGATACAATATTTAATTTCCCTAAGAATGATGCAGGTTGTTGGTGATAATCACTTCTATCAGCTGATGTAAATGAAATCTGGCAACTGTTCTCAGATATCACAGTTGTCTCATGAAAAACAAATCTCTCATGAAATATCGCAAAGCTCCACACTGTTTTCTCCATCTTGTTAAAGATAATGACCTTGAAGAGTATTTAATTGAGTTCTCTACTGCCAACAACCGCCATAGCACATAGAATTTAATGTCCTTGTAAACAGTCCTGGTCACTTAACCTTTGACCTCGGGTGATGCCCCCTCATCATGACTCTGCTGTCCTCCATATGGTGTGGGACGGCTGAGGGTTGGGGTCACAGGTTGACCAGCTGAACTAGGCCGAGCTTTAGCTTGGGGAATTGGGATTTCGGGGTGAAGGAAGTATTGGATGTGTGTGTGTGTGGGGGGGGGTGATGGGAGTCTGCAGTGGTCACTTCACATGGCACCTCTGACCTTCAGGCTTGTCCAGGTCATGACCCTTGATGTGGATTAGTCCCAAAGTCCCAGAGACATGGGAATTAACGGGGTGGAAATACAAGGACATTTTATGGGCTAACAAACTGGAACCCTGTCATGTACACAGCCATAGCAGAGATCCTGTAAAGATGTATGAGAACTCCATTCTGTGGCTGTGAACCCATGAGGGTGAGAGGAGAATATAGGTCCATGTTGTCCTGCTATTAATACCAATGCCCTCCAGATATGCAAACAGTCCATCAAAACAGTAGACGCAATTTGTTATGATCAACAGCAAATATTGTAATGGAAAACATGATTCCACGTTAAAAGCATGTTTTAATATTCACAAAGAAGCACAAGCAATCCTATGCACATTTGAGCAATAATTATTGGAAATGGTGAGGTGAGTGCCACATTAAAACAACAGAGCAGGACAAAATGAGCTGTGAGCGTAATGGTAAAAGGCCAGGTTATATCCGTATGCACAAACAGTGAGTGATTGTTTATTATTTACAGTCATTTAGCATCACATCCTAATTGCCAGCGGACCTGTGGGCAGTTAATGGAGAGAGCGAGAGACCATTAAACTCTGCTTTGTGTAATGGCTGCAGGGGCTGGGTCAGACAGAGACCTTGACCCCAAGCCAAGTGCTAAAAGCTGGCTTGGTTGTCACACCAGTGGTCTCAGCACGTGGGACCGGGCCGGGGGGAGTGGAGGTCATCCCAATGCAGTGCGGGCCGCTGGTGTGCTGGACGGGGAGGGAGTGTGGACAAACAATGGCTGCAGTGTTTGCTCAAGGCCTTCGAGGAGAGCCTATCAGTAAGCTCATCTGCACACGAGGACAGGCCTGGAAGAGGAGGGGGCAGTGGGGGAGGGAGGGCTTCGTGGTTAGCTGGATGCCAAGGCAATGTGTAGAGGTCGTGACCTCTACGTCCCTAAAGTGCTGACCCCTCTCTCCTCAGAGGAGTCCCAGTGGGCTCATCTGTCCATTTGATTGGAGAGATCATGAAAGAGTAGGGCAAGACATTCGTTCATTTTAATGATGTTTATACAGTTTTCTGCTGTTTTGGAGTTGTATGTATAAGGTATAAGGTATGTATAAGGCATGTATAAGACATTTAAGTATAAAAAGCTGTTTATCACATATTGCGCTTCATACTGCCTGTACATTCAAGTTCAAGGTCATCTAGAATATGTTGCTTCAACGCAAAATGCCTATGAACAGGGCTGAAGCACATAGAATAAATTAATATGATATCAGAATACATTGACTAAGTCTGCAGTGAGCCAGTAATATTTCTACATGACAAAACCAGAGCCAAAATATATCAATCAGGTCTTGTGTCATATTGTAGATGCAATAACCAGTCAAATGCCTATAAAATATACAAGGGAAATCAAGTAATGAAGAAATCGCTGCAGGAACATTTATCTCAGTGGTATGGTAATACAAGTTAAATGAATAATAATCTTGTTTAATTACCGGCCTCCAAAATTACAAATTATATCAGCACCAGATGTTATATATCAGGCCATTATTTTTCAACATTATTAAAATGGTGATGGTCATTTGTGATGTAGTTGGAGTGTGGGAAAAAAAAATATACACGGTATGCTTTCTGCATGTCTGAATATTCAAGGTGATCCTATGGAACGAACCATGTCTGCACAGAATGTATAATCTGATGTTTACTGTCCATTTTGCATAATTGCATTTGCTAGTCGAATAATGTTTACTCTAGAACTGACCTCATAAACTGTGTCTCTGACTCAAATATACATCAGCAAATAAGCAAACGCTTTGTGAAGTCACATCAATTACCACTATTCCTCAGTGCATGCAACGTTGTCTCCCAATGAGATTGTGCTGTGCATGTTAGCATCTTGTTGTCTATACTGATGTAAGAAAATTCTCAATAATGTATGGATCATTTTGCCTGAAAGCATTTGTGTAAATTGCCACTGATCAATCCACCATCAAGTAATGTTTCACAGCTCCGGGAATGAACAGAAATGCCATAAAACAAAGTGACCACCGGAATGACAAAATCCAAATGTAAAGAAAATAAAATCAAGCCCCTCGGTCCACTCAGGTTTCTCCAAATGCCTCTGCTATATGATTGGGTAGATCCATTGAGGTAATAGTGGTTTTATTTCTTCCTATCAAATAAATCATGCCAGAGTCAGAGGGCCCACGCCATCAGAGAGCAGGTCATGGTCAAAGTGCAATACTACAGCATAAATGTAGGTTTTATACAGTGAATTTGGTATACATGAAAATATGTTCTTTCTTAAAAGACTAATTTGAAATCATCACTTAATCACTGGTGTGTGTACCATAGCTTCTGTTCATTTCCATGGATTGAAAGATGACTGATGCTAATTGCTATCTGTGTACAGGCCACAACATCAGGTCCACACAGAGACCATGGAGTATGTGCAGATGTAACAACAGTGGTGAAGCAAATTATAGTTGGAAGAAGTCTAGAGAGAGTGTAGTGAGAGTCTAGAGAAAATATAAAGCATAAGGTAAAAAAAAATATATATATATGTATATATATATAAAATGTATATATATGTGTGTGTGTGTGTATTTTGTTTACTCATTTGTTATTATTTATTTCTTTTTTTCCATTTCTACACTTCTAGTCAAAAATCTTCACCAAAAATATCTTGTCCATTCTGTATGAAGAATAGCTGACAACATGTTGCTGATAGACAAATAACATATTTGCACCAATTAAATTTGAAACAGAGTGTTAGCCTCTCCGTACAGTTGCTCTCATCTCTCAACAAAAAATAAACAGAACCACAATATTCATGCCTCTGCCTCTGAAGGGGTTTTAACCCAATAGATGCGCTCTCACTATACAAGACTAATACATCTTTCTGTGCATTAACTGCAAGCCATCAAGGAGCTCATAGTTCTCTCTTGTTATATAGGACAGAACACTAGGCCATGTTGTATAGCTCCTGACACTGTTCAGTGCACAGCTTGTAGGCAGAGGGGAAAAAGAAAAGACATGCAAAGCGCATGCATTGCGGTTGCAAGAGTGCGCCGAGACCTTAAAGGTACACCAGGACACATTTTATGCTGTTTTTAGGTGAACTTACCAGCTTTGTAGTCACTTTGATAGTTAAATGGCTCATTACGGGGTGAATGTAGGCTCTTTCGTCACCCTCTATCACTTAATCATGCAGTTACAGCATTATGCAATATGACAAACAGTACCTTGATGTTAAATGAAACCGTAACTGAATGAAACCGAGATAAACTGCGTTTATTACCTTGTCAGTCAAGGTAACTCTCTGAAAATTGTTAGAATGTATGAGGTTGGTGTTAATTAAAAAAAAAGGGCGACTGTAGAGCTCTATAGGTAAAAAATCACAAATCACAGGCTGGCCTGGTATGCTGTAAGGAATAGGGAATGGAGAAATCAGAGCCTTGTGGTTGCAGTGTTATTTATTACTGTGAAGTAAAACACCCATGAATTAATTTGCTTCAAGAATTTGAAGGGATAGAAAGCATAGCGGTGTCCTTCGTACAATAGTTCCTTTTTTGCTGGGGACCTTAAGGGCCCTTATATCACCATGGATACAAATATATAGGCTACACATATGCACGGTAGGCCACAGAACATACAGCTCCTGTGAACTGCCTGTAAGAGATGAGGCCAAGCCCAGACAAGAGTGTGTGTCGAGGCTTACGGAGCTGTAGTGAGTGCCAGGGTCATGTGAGAACACAAGGGCTAATATGTATGACAGTCAGCTTTGTTAAAACCATCCATCTTTCTTTCTAGAAATTTCCACACAAAATCCTCTTTTGTCACATATTTATTTAACAGTTACAGAAGATGGGAAACAACAACCATGTCTCTGACTGATATAGGGTAATATCAGAGATGGTCGATGTATGATATTTGGAGATATCTAGTATCCACACTATGGTCAAGAGCTACACATTTACACTGTTACACACAGCTACACTGTTTGCCATTACATTTTTGTGTTCCATTAAAAGTTGAAAGAAAAAAAAAATAGATATTGTGTGTGCCACACACTAAGTGTCACTGTGTTACATACGTTAAGTGTCACTGTGTTACATACACTAAGTGTCACTGTGTTACAATACATTTGGTTGCTTCCAAGTAGAAAAACGTGATGCCTCGGTTGGTCTCCAAATAAAACAGTGACTGCAGTAAGACATATAACAGGAGTGTGTTTTATTGTCATGGGAAGGTTGGTAATCTGTGGCCCTTCCTCACATTGCTAATTTTAATATCTTTAAAATCAGTTTAAAAAGTGTATGGGGCCTCAGGACTCATAAACCCAAAGGTATGATATTTTGAGAGCCTTAGAAATGAGGACAGGACTTCATACAAAGGGGTTCCATACCTTTGCACCAGAAAGGCTGTAATAAGTGAGTTGAAGTTTGATGAGTTTTGGGGAGGATGGGGCTTCTCTCACAGAATCAATACCCTCCTGTGACCCCCCCTCCAACAGTGAGGTATTTTTATGGTCTTAATGTCTGCATATTCAACGAGCAGAGACAACTTCAAGGGAGACCAAGGTCTCCAATTTAATTCCAAAGAAGAGAGTAAGGAGAGTCAAAATGGAAATGCATACCTGAGACTGTGTGTGTGTGTGTGTGTGTGTGTGTGTGTGTGTGTGTGTGTGTTCTCAAAGACAGGAATGTATATTTTCAAGAGGAACGTTTATGCTTAAGGTCACAGACGGCTCTTCTCCATGCTCTCAGAGCCCTTCAGAGGGTGAAGGAATTGAAGGAGAAGTTGCTTTTGCCTCTGAAGCCTGACTGTGGAGTCTAGGCCAGAGTCTCTGAGACTGGGGATAGACGAGGCCTGCAGGGGCAGGCAGAGCTGGCGCCGCGTGGCCCTGTGCGTCCTTCACCATCACTGCAGGGCCCTCACAAGAGCTCTTTTCACAGTTTATCCTCCTCCTCCTTCTCTCTCTCTCTCTGTCCATTTCATTCTTTCTCTTAACCCCTTTCTCGCTCTCTCCCTCCCTCCCTCCCTCTCTCCCTCCCTCTATCTCTCTCAATCTTTTTTCTTCAATCTCTCTGCCCCAGTGCTGGCTGTGAGCGCGGGCAGGTAAGCATTCCAGCCGGGCCGCTGCTCGCACTCCGGGGTGACAGATTAGAACACGTACACCCGCCATCCGCTTTCATCCATGGCCAGCCTGCCAGGAGGTGGTAGAATAGGGTGGGGTGGCTTTTTTGGGGGGGAGGGGTGGGTGGGTGGTTGAGTGGGTAACAGCACGAGAGAGAGATTTTTTTTCCCTTCACGTTTTTTTTCTTCTCACCCTCTCTCCCTGCTCCTTCTCCTCTCCTCCCACGGAGGCGCTGGTAAGCAGGAGGCGGCTGGGGTTTGGAGTGAGGGGGTGGGGAGGTGGAGGAGGTGGAGGTGGAGGGAACAAACCCAAGTGGCATGAAAAGAGAGGGAGGGACGGGACGTAGAAGCAGAAGAAGAAGTAGAAGAAGAAGAAGAAGGGAAAAAAGGGGGGAGAAAGGAGAGAAAGAAAACGAACATTGTCCTTTTCAAATGGATGGGAAATGATTCGGTGGGATTTGCTGGCAATTATACGGTGCAGGCTAATCAATTCAGGCCATTCACCACGTGGAGTGCGCTGATCCGGCGGAACAAAGGCCCTGTCTGCAGGGGAGGCACCTGAGAAATGGGCCGGCCGGTGTAAGTAGCATGGGCCAGCGGCCCCTCCGCCACCACTGTGCTGGAGCATATGGCCCCACTATGAACTTATTAGACAGAGGATTAAGGCCAAGCACGGGGGCCCCGCCAGGGCCAGGCCTCCTCGGCCCACTGGCATGGCAGGAGAGGCCCAAGGGCCACGGGAGGTTCTCATGTCCTCAAAGACACCTGGATGGATGGAAACAACCTGCTGGAGGCCCGCAGTCTTTCTCCTTCATTTCTTTTCTCTGTCCCTTTCCTCTCCTCTCTATAAATCATGTGCAGTTTTTTTTTTTACAAAAGTGGCCTATAATACACAGCTCCACATTAGTACAGCAGGATAACAGCACCCTGACCCTGAATGACCAGTCTTTCATATTTCATACCAATCACGACAGTAAAACATCTTATTTGAGGTTGCGTTAGATTTTGTGGTTCACGGCGTTAAATGTCAGTGTGTCACCCCTCAGGCAAATCTTCCACAAATCTGGCGTTTTGACACCATTTTTGAAGAGAAACAGTGCATTTCTGCAAGTCTCTCTAATATTTCATGTTCCATAAGATCATGAGCTTGTAATTAGCCATACGTCTCAGTTGGAGGGGTTACACATAGAGGTGACCTTTCTGAGGGATGCTACCTGACCTGATTACAGATTTCACACAGTGGAGAGCCCCCCTGCCAAGCAGGCTCTGTACCCAGAGTCCAAATTAAGATTTTTGAACCAAGAGCAGTGTGTGGTGTGTGTGTGCGTGTGTGTGTGTGTGTGTGTGTGTGTGTGTTGGGGAGGGGGTGGTTCAGATCACCCCTGTAAGACTATTCATGAGCAGCTTTACTGGGCGGGGGAGCCTCTTCTTCAGGCTTTCATGTGAGCAGGAGAGTGACAGGTGATTCCAGACGCCCCCTTTGTTGCTTGTCAGCATGCCTCACACGACCCCCATAACCTTTCCTCTCACCTAGCGCCTGTGAAGGGGCCCTGATCAATGGATCAGGATGAGCTGAAGGTGCCTCTCTACAGCCATGTCCACCCCCACCACCACCATCACACACACACACACACACACACACACAAAACACACACACACACACAAAACAAGTTGGATCTGAAGGCAAAGCTCCACCTGGCCTCTCCATGGGCTATGAGAGGAGGAGCAAGGAGGAGGTCCAGAAAGGTCACAACCTCACCGGGGTTGAGGAGGATCCTAGTGCAGACCCTGCTACCCTAACTAATCCATCCTTTCGCTCTTTTTCTCTCTCTGTCTCTCACATACACACACATAAACTCTGTGCCCTGAAGAGTATGCAGGGCCCAGTGAGGGGCCAGCAAACCTCCTGGAGTGAGGGTCCAGATTGTGGCCCAGCAGGGGTGCAGATCATTCAGGCAGCACCCTCTCGCTGGAGGCATCATGAAGGGCGTTTGTGAAGCATCTCGTCCCTGTCCTCACCTCTTGTCATGGATGTGATTAGACACCAAACTCACCCCACCAACCCCCCCCCCCCCCCCCCATCCCCCTTCCTACAGCATGAAAACACAAATATGAGAGTGACGAGAGGATTGGGGGAGGATGGTTCACATTAAAGGCTATTGTATTGTTTGTTTACTCTATCCTGTTGTCAACGTTATTATGATCATCATTATGCCAACTCGTTGTTGTTGTGCTATTAGGCCTTTTGAGTAGCGTCTTCAGAGGAGAGCGGGTGGTTAGAGTGGAGCTCATTAGAACAGGGACCGAGAGTTGGGTCTATAATGAGAGGGGATCTCTACAGGGACCGATCCAATGCCATGCTAATACTCTTTCATGTGAGTCACATGACACCAAGGTTAGGTACCTCAGGAAGCTTTGTCTTTAACAACTTCAAGGGGAATAGCAGAGCATACTTCACCATCCACTCAGAAGTCAATGGTCTAGGGGGGATAGAAGCAAGAATGAGAAATAGAATGGCAAAAAGCAAACAGTGCAATTTAACGCAGAGGGAAAAAAAAGGTAAAGAAACCGGGATTTAAAAAAAAATGGAAATTCTTGCATTGCACTCTCATCAAGATAAAAGCCTCCCTCACGGTCATGCATTTTCCAGTTTTTAAACCATACACAATACCCCCCCCCCCCCCTCCCCCAAACACCAACTCAACGTTCATTCTCAGCTTTTGCATGAATGCCAAACATCCTCTCACCTCTACAAACACGACTTCCAGCCCTCTTTCAAGTGCTTTCTATGTACTAATAATCACCATCACTGACCTTGGAGTCTGTTTTGAGCACAAAGGAATACATCCATTTAAAGGCTGCCTTCACTCCCAATTGCATAACTCAATGTCGAGGCAGCACTCCAAATACCTGGCCAATAAACAGCTTTCATATGCACTGGCTAGCTGTCGCCGAGTGCTGAGACACATATTAGTGGATGAAGGCACCAGCTATGTCTGGCCTTAACCGTGTTTTACATAATGATAATGATGAACCTTTGGC
>PYXC01000767.1:560000-597500 GCA_015244755.2 Tenualosa ilisha
TTTATGTCCTCTCTATGTTGATTTTGAATTTGCAACCCACTCTCACCCACTCCCCGACAAAACCCACCCCATCCTTCCATCCATCAATACCTAACAGGAAGGGCTTTAATCAGGTATGTAATGTGGAACTAAAAGAGGTGGGTCAGGGTATTATGTCTGGCTGAAAGGCTGACCAAAGGAGAATTCTTTTCCAACATGTCTTTACATTCACCTGCTGGGACCCATTTGGTCGCTTTCAAAGAGCCAAGGGAACCAAAGAGGGACAAAGGCATAAGAGAAACCAACATGAGAGGCAGGAACGCCTGGCACAGACTAATCAACTGGTTCCCGTAACCGCCATGCTCCATGTAACACGCTACAGGGTTTGCTAAACAATGTGCATCTAGACCTCACCACGACTGCAAGCCAGTAACCGAGATGTGCTAATAACCAACCCCTGGAAAGACTGGGAGCTAATTATACAGGAAAGCCCTTGCATTTATAGGGGTTCAATTATGTGAGTATTTGTGTGTGTGTGTATGTGTGCGTGTGTCAAAGAGAGTTTTTGTGTGTGAGGGAGAGAGAGAGTAGGTACTATGCATATAATACATATTGCACACAGTTGTGCATTTCAATAGATGTTTGTGTGTGTGTGTGTGTGTGTGTGTGTGTATGTCAATTTTTGCTTGTCTCTGTACGGCAGTGGGTGCTCAGATATTTTTTTGTGCAAGAAATGGACATGCATGTACTGTGTATACATTGTGTGGTCGTGTGTGTGTGTGTTTGTGTCTTTGTGTGAACATGCCTACTACATGTGTGCATTGGGTGTGTTTGTGCGCGTGTGTTGTTTAAGAGACCCAGTGCTAATTTAGAATTAGGAATGTGTTTTTGGTTGTGTACCTATCAGGAGGTGCTTAAGTGGTTAGGGATACATATTTGCACATTTGTATTTGTGTGTGTGTGTGTGTGTTCTGCACCATGCTCTTGACACTGAGAAAGTGGAATCCCTCCTTTCTCTTGAACATTCCATCAGAATCATACGCTTCATAGTGAGCAAACAGAAGTCTTGTGTCTCCATCTAGTGGTCATAATACTGCTGTCCTTTCGTCTGTTGTCATTGTGATAAATTCATGATTGTGTGTTGGAATGGTCAGACAGTTTATTTTGCATAAATAATTAATTTCACACACACACACACACATATATATATATATATATGCATATATATTCAACATGTACTGAAAGTACATGTTGAAAACAACATTTTAAAAGCATATGTTGTTCATATGAACTACAAGATTTTACAATCGATCTTCTGTATATAATAATAAAATTGCAATTTAAGTCCAAATACAGGACAGCGTAGGCATAGAACTGTGTAGAATACACACACACAAGGCAGCAATACCCAATTAATGTACACACAAGCCCACAACACCAACATCTTCATTCTGTGTCTTCTGAATAACATAGTTCCTCAAGATCTCAAAAAGGCCTCAGGGCCAAAACATCATTGTTGCTTAAAATAAAATCATAGTTATCACACCAAATCATGAAGCTACGGTGTTCTATAGGTGTTTTGTCTAAAATTATTATTATAATTTTAAAGTTGTACTCGAGAACTCGGTACCCTCACCCTCAATTAGTGTGCGTCACATTTCTATTTCAGGATAATATAGTGGACAAGACCTCAGCAAAGCAACTGACCATCATTCACTCAACACTTTAGAATAAAGGATTTTGTTGCGAAATGGCAAGGACACCTTACTGGATTGCAGCCCTTCACAAGGAATGCTAGGCTCTCTGGTCTGAGTTCATTCTTGCTGATTTTGTAAAAAGTATGAAAGGAGGGCTATCCAATTAGAATAAGAACATTAGTACAGTAGGCAACACCTCATCATCAAGCCACAGACCAATCAAATCTCTCAGAGGGAGAGGGAGGCTGTTTGTCCGCACCCGCATTTAGGGTTCTTCATCAGACATGCCTTTTCTTTGCTGGTTAAGCAGCTGCAAATAATTTGTTAAGGGACTAAATGAGCCTAATATCATTTTGTGTGTAGGAATAAAAAAATGAATCTGATCATTAATTATCCATGTTCAATTTTTCTTCTTCTTATTTTCTCAAGCGAGCATGCTGGCAGTAGAATATAAAAATAAATACTTTAACTGATCCTTAATGTTGTCTATATCAAATACCTTCTGTATATTTCACAAACAGGCCTATGAGTTTCTATTACAGTATATTAACTGTAGTTGAGGTAACAAGGGTCAGTTTAAACGCATGGGAAATAAAGCATATTGTACATGCAGTATTAGACCAAAAACTACAATGCATTGTAGCCCAAATTGACTACTTAGACTAGCCAAAAGGGGCTCAGGAAAGTAACAAATGAGCAAAACATGCAACTACAATTAAGCAGTGAACAGAATGCACTAGGCACTGTAAGAAAACGAAAGCACACAAAACTGATGTGATGTGTACCTCAACTAAACCATGACAGAGGCTGAGGCAATGACAGAAGGTAGCTATATGTCAGACACACTGCATAAGATTAAAGAAGCCAATACAGCAGGACTGCAAATGTGATCTGTCAGTTGGAAGGAAAAAAAAACAGAAGAAAAAGGGAAAACTGGAAGGAATCATGAAAGCCCACACGAGGCCCGGCAAGTGCGGGGGAGGGGTCCCTCAAGGTTGTGACAACCTCGTCGTTAAAGGTGCGTTAATCAGACATCCTTTTTCCACGGATGTCTCCGGCGCGGAAATAGCACTCCACCATCAACGCAGTCGCTCCATTGTGCCAGGGAAAAAGAGCTTGGCTCTTTTTGATATAGATCAAAATGTGCCCTCTCACCCTGTTTCTAACCAAGATTCACTTTCGTTAGGCCTGTATCGCTGACTGCTTTTCATTGTTAGAGGTGGCCCAGTCTTGCCTAAGACCTTCTCCCGGAGACCTCTTATGATAACAACGCAGTGAAAAAGGTAATTACGTTTTCAGGGGGTCTTGAAATCTCTCATTATAAGAAGCTTCATTTGGGTAAAAAAAGAAAGGAAAAAACTGAAAAGATTGCTCTAGAATGAGAATGGGGAACCTCCACAAGATGTAGGACAAGAGATCATTCAGGCTCACCTTTAGGAGGGCGCATAGACACCCATTGCTTGGATTTAATGATTACTGGGCTGATACTAAAGACCTTCTGCTCCTACTGACTTAAAGACACCATTACCCAAAATGCACTTAGGAAGAAGCTATATAAGACACAGTCCATCAGAAATGGCCATTTGTCAAATGCCATAAAGGAATCGGCTGTAGCATCATTATAGAGCAAACAATGGATCCAAACCTGATTCAAGTCATCTGTCAATCAAGGCAAATAGGAAATGATCAGTGTTCTTTACCATATGGCCTTGCTGATGAAGCCCCTCATGCTCAACTGACGCTTCCTCACAGTCTACACACACACACACACACACACACACACACACACACACCACACACACACACACTCCTACAAATACAAGAAAATGACCTATGAAACATGGTTAAACAACACACACACACACACACACACTCCTACAAAGGAAGTCAGTGGGCCTTAAAAACAATAAAACACACACACACATTCACACACACATACACACGCACACTCCTACAAACCAGAGGGACTTTGAAACAATAAAAAACACATACACACACACAATACACACAATAATTGGGCCTATTAAACACCACTCACACATCATACACAATAAAACACACACACACGTCAATGATAATGATAAATACACCCACACATCCACATCTAGATGAGGCCAGACACACACACTGCTATTAAAAAATAGGGCCTGTGAAATAATAAACACACACACACACACACACACATACACACACACCAAACCACATAAAGAGATTGATAGAGCCTGTGAAACGTCACACACACCCATTAAAACACAAACTGCACATACACTGACATCCACACAAAAACAACCAGATAAATACAGATATAAATACGTAGAAACAAAAACATCCATGTGACATGAGCAGTGTACACACACACACACACACACACACACACACACACACACACAGACACACCTCCAGTTACTACAGAGTCAGACATCCAGATCGCTGCCGACAGGCCATACATTCCCCAATCCCCGTGCGCAGAGGCATCTAGTCCTCCAGAGCACCTTGCTGGCGGCAGAGGCATGGACATGGCACGCCCGACAGAAAGGGTCATTCTGGGGACTTAGCGGGGGCCGTGTACTGTGAAGGATTGGATTCTCACTTGAATGCCTGCACTTTCACTCCATTCCATCTCAACTCATACTCACCATCAAGATAGCCTCTGAATGGCAGAACTCTAGTTTGGATAGCAGTCCGACTGGACATTATACACACACTGACACACACACACACACATACACACTCAAGCATGCACACAGGCAGGGGCTCCGATAATACTGCTAGCCCAGATAATTCTGCTGGTCATTTAATACATTTATTATGCCAAAAAATGTTGTCATTCTCAAGAAAAAACAATGGACACGTGAACATGAAGTGATGCAAAGATTCAGCCACTTGTGGTTCCTGACTTGTATTTGACGAAGAGAGCTCCTCAAACCTTGGGTTTCCCTACAGCTGTTCATGGTTGTCACCATAACAAGTGGCATTTCTTAAATCAGTACATCATCACGACATCAGGCAATGTTTGAATCAAGTAACATATAGACATAAATATAGTATTCTGTCTTGTATAACTGATGATATGTCACTTGGCAGTATTAGGTGTAGTATGTCTGTGTGTGTGTATGCGTGTGTGTGAGTGTGTTAAGTTACTGCTTAATTTTTTTAATGTGTCTATCATCATAACTTAAATCATCATTTATCATCATTTTCTATTGGAAACAAAAATATGAAATATTCCTGTACCTCAAGCCTGAAGTAGAAATAAAAAATAATGAAGTGAAAAAGGGAATTTATCCTTGAATTTCCACCAGTATGGGTGGCAGCCTTGTGATTTTTTTCCATTGTATTTTAGTTCCCCTGTCTCTTCTTTTGATGTAATTGCAGGAGGGTTTTTTTTCGAGGGGACCTTGTGTTTAGTATGCATGTCACACAAAGTGGGCCTCTGCTCTTCATTTAGGCCCATACTGTACAGCTGGGAGCCTTGCCAACACGCCATGCAAATGAGAGGGTGCCTTGAATGAATCTGAAGCAGACACAAAGCTCAATTAGAAAGGGGGGGGACTGGCCCGTGCCTCACGTCTGACACAGAGAGAAGGAGTGAGAGTGAGAGAGAGAGAAAGAGAGAGACAGAGAGAGAGAGAGAGAGTGGGGGAAGGGCCATCTTGTGCCAACTTAAAACACTTCTGTAGCCAACACCCAGCCCCCACAATTTACACACACCACACACACACACACACACACCACACACACACACACACACACACCACACACACACACACACCAGACACCTTTCTGAGGTTTTTTTTATGTTTGTGAGGAGAGAGAGAAAAATAGGAAAATATGTGCTGGCAACATAAAAGTATAGCACAATGAAGATATGGCAAATAACAAACAACAAACAAATGTTTATTTTCATCCTTTTTATTTTTGAGGATATGGTATTTAAGCATAATTTTATTTTATCTTATTCTAAATCCATATTTTAGAATAATTTAATTCGGAATGTACTTATGAATTACTACTGCCCACTCGAAGAAAAAAAATTGTGCTATTAAGTATTAGTTGGAAAAAATCTACACATTTTCAAAATCCAAAGCAATAATTCTTTCGTGGTGACCAAATGATTCTTTGTCTTATTTCCGCCTCTGAAGCACTGAATAAGGAGCTTGGTTGTCCTTGCTGTTGCTGCTAATATCACAACAGCCAGTCGGTCTCCATAGTAACTGCTGAATGAAAATGAAATGAGGAAATTAAATCATGCTGTCATGGTGAGAACACATTAATTTTGCATAAGGAGGGGGTAACATGCACGTGCCCCAGACACTCAAATCTGTGCCATGGCACAACACCAAAATTTGTCTCTTGGTGGATATGCATCACTGCTATGCCAACATTGAAAAAGCTTGATTACAGTATTGATTGCCTGTGTTATATGGGCTGGTGGCTTTTTATAAAATATTGTTATTTATTTTTTATGCAAACAAATAAATTGTAGTGTATTAGTGAGTTTTGATATTTGTTTACATTTCACTAGTCATATATGTTTTAAATTAAATATTCATTGTAACGTAAATATACTGAAAGAGTCGAGTATTATTAGCATATAGAATAGAAAATCAATGCATGTTGCAATTAACAAATAATATAATATGTATTGATAGTCATCATAAGTCATATATTTTTCCCCACAACAGGTGTGGAAATGTATGTTACATTTTTATATTTTGTGTTGTCTGTTGTACAAGGTGGAGAAATGTCTTGTGTTGGTATTATTTAGTAGACTGCCCCTCACATTTCCATATTGCTCTAAAACTGCACTTTGCTGACAACACAGTCTGACAGACAACTACAACATAATGTGCCAAGTTGACATTGACAGCAAAGCAAAAACACTGCATCCAGTGCAAACATTACTTTATCAACTTTCCCTACAAACTGTGTGTGTGTGTGTGTGTGTGTGTGTGTGTGTTTGTGTGTGTGTGTCTGCACACACATTTGTGCGCATTTGTACCCTGTTGTTATTTCACCTGTGGAATTACCACAAATGCCAAAGTAAAGAAGACATACCAATCATAATGATGGCAAAGGGACTACATGGGACTCTGGGACAACACTGATGTGTTGCCAGTCAGCACTGTCCACAAAGGGCTGTCACTACTCTCTCCTGTCTCAGTGAGAACATACTTACATAGAGCTCACTCCATCACAATGCCAAAGACAGCAGCTACATGTGTAGGTGGACCAATGCATTTGATCTTCAGCAATTTATTCCTTATTAGTATCCATCATAAAACAAATATTCTCAGACTGTGTCTGCAACATCACGTCATCTCAAATTCAGATGTAGACCTTCCCTATGCACATCTTACCTTGCAAGATATACCGTACATATCTTGCTTTACACCAGCAGACATTTTTAGCTGATTTATCTCTGTGTTTGTGAAAGTGATCCTATTTCCAACAATGTAGTAATGTAGTAAGAGCTTTAAAATAGCAACACAAAGTGGTTTTGCAGTCATGATTTTGAACCGTAGCCCATAACAACCCTTAGAAAAATAAGGGCATTAGAACTAGTTACACACACACACGCACACACACTCAAATGGAAAAACACTACTGCAGGGGTCTCAGGGCTCTGACAGGAGAAGATTACCATATGACGCCTTTGCCACCCGCCCTACACAACCAGGGACAAACACATATGCAATTAAACAGGATATCTTTCGCATACAAACCCTACAGTTATTCCCAGTGTCAAGACAACACACAGGCGTGCGCACACACACACACACACACACACACAAAGCCTCCCACATCTACGGCACACATCCCCTGTCGTCCCTGCACAGACAGGAGCCTATTTAAGTCAAATCGCGCCATCCCTCGAAAGCGCCAGGACACCCGGAAAACCCTTCGCCGGCGTGATGAATAGAAATGACATCTGACAGTGCACAGAGTGATCAGAGGACCAACAACAGTGGGAGGTAAACACTGGCACAAGACGAGAAATATTTTCACACATGAGCCTCTCTCTCCCTGGCGGAATTTCCACGGTATCTAAATTCATTCCTTTTTGATCACTAATGTACATTTCTCCTAGCCCCAGCACCAGGGGGGAATTGGTGGCAACAGCCCCTGAACACACACACACATACACACACACGCACACACACACACACACACACACGCACACACACACATAGAGTGCACTGGAGAGTGAGCAAAAGAGAAAGCGAGTGAGTGAGAAAAAAGAAACAAAAGGAAAGGAAATATAAACGATGGGCATGATGTCTCTCTGCTGCCTCGTCTGCGACGAGCATGGGCACCGGATAAAGCATTTACCTCCCTGTCTGTCTCTCTGTCTGACTGCCTGTCCATGTGTCTCTGCCACGGCTATCTCTATAGCGCGACTCTCCCGTCTCATCAATAATGCAGCACCACTTCATGTTTATGCATCCCGCACAAAGACCAGGCGCAGACGTGCCACGGGTACTGTAGACACTGACAAGCGTCCTAAACACCCACAGCAGCATAAGCTCAGACCACATCTACACATGTCAGCAGAAAGAGAAGGATACAACAACAACAAAAAAAAACATGCCATATGATGCAGCCGGAGCAAGAAGCTTGATAGAGTAGTATAGCGAGAAAGGGATAGAGAATTAGGTGTAGAAAGGTAATAAACGCTTACCTCCTTTTAGACTCTTCCTTTTGATTCGGCTTTATGCGAGTCCTTATGGCTTCATGATAGCGCGGCACGCAGGAAAAATAACTGTAGTGCCATGGTGATATGCAAATTAATGGATCACGCTGAATACAAGTGCATTTATTATTCATAAATTACTCATGTTTATGCAAATCAGGTTACACGGAAGCACACAGAGGGGGGTGGCTGATTCCTCTGTCTTGCTGTTAGTCAACATTGGATGGAATCGCTCTTAGCTTTTTTTCGCCGCACAAAAATGATATGTGTATAATTTGTAATAGGCTTAAAATAATAATTCTAGTTGCCACTTTGATTAAGGTGTTTACTCTTCACTTGTAACGTGCAAAAATACAATAAAAAGGATACAACCCACTGCTGGTTGTTGATATGGTACTAAAACTGCAGCATTTTTTTTTTTAATCTGTCAGGGCTCAGACAGACAGACAAGGGGGCAGGGAGACAGACAGATTGATTTACCATATGACAAAGCATTGCCAGGCAGACCCTAATGGCAAAATGACAGAGGCACATCAAAAGATGCCTTAAACCGGTACAGGAGTGGTATATAAAATGAAGTGGCACTTACAGGATTCAAGGTCCCTAGTGGTGGCCATGCCTCAACACAGTCCAGTTACCACATCTGCAAGCATTATAAAAGGCAAAACATGTCAGTGGCTAGTACACATCATTTTTAAGTTTTGAAGAAAACCATGATGAAATCTTTGCACCATGTTTAATGAAATAATTGTTTCAGACTTCCCTGTCAATGCTATCTCAGTAAACTGAACACAGCTAATGATTTTTTTTATTACCCACATCAATTGTGTAAAATGAACTTAAGGCACAGGAAGACATGTCAGTAAAATAAAACATGTGGCAGGTTTTTTTTCTTTCTTTCTTTCTTTCTTTCTTTTTTGCCCATTATAGTGATTTGTGAACAAAAGCACATTAAGCCACTGAATGTCCTAAAGGTAAAAGGAGACTAATCACTTAAAGTATCCAAAACTGTTGAGGCACATACTTACCATAACCCACATCCTTATTGATTGCTCGATTAGCTAATTAATTGATTGATTGATTGATTAATTGATTGATTGATTGGTTGGTTGATTGATTGGCAATCAAATTGGCCCATCCGCTTTTCGTAACCTATGACGTCAATAAGAGCGAGTTTCTCCAAAGCAGAAGGGAAAAAAACTCCGGTATTCTTCCTAGCCACTAGGAGTCATCCATGAGTTTTTGTGTTGACAAATTTCAGAGAAGCCAGTGAAAATGTGTGTCTATCAAACAATCAAAACGGAAATGTACTGTCAACCTTTGTCAAAATTAAAGTTGAAATTGACAATATATTTCAGTGTGACGTCAAAATGTTAATTTAATAGAAAAATGCACGCTAATGCAAAGCTTTTTAAAAAATCTATAACAGGTAAATAATGCACATATTTCTTGTGGTGTTAGAAAAAGAATGTAGGCTTACTTTTTTATGTCTATGTTTATAATGTATCAAATCGCAAATTGTAATCAAATTGCATTAAGGCAATGAGATGGGGACACATCTTCACAGTCATTAATCTTTTTTTTCTTTTTCTTCTTTCTTTAATTTTTTACGGGGGCCCTTTAATTACGAGAACGGACTTTTAATCTCCCTCTACGATGTCTTCCGTATAGAGCTTACTATTGTCGTTGGTTTCACACAGCTGCGCGAAAAGGGAATTCGAAGAGACAGTTGCAGATGAGAAACACCCGGTAATAGCAACCTTCGAAAAGTAGTTTGCGGTTTCTAATTTTTTTTTAAACGGCTTGGGACATTTATTGTCTTTGCGTGATAAATTGTTACGGACGACCTCAACACTGAAACACGGTAGACTTGCCAACATGTCAACTTGTCATAACAAAACAAGTCAACGTTAGCTAAACTATTGTGCCATAGCAAGCCTTTGTTACAAGATAGTGTCGTATGATTAGATTTAATCGAGCAACAGACGGCAATATTGCGACGTTAACATTAACAATAAATTCCTTCTGAGAAGGCAAGACAAAAACATAATTTCTTTCAATTTTGTTCAAGAAAGTACCCTTGTTTACTGCCAGCACATCCTCTGATCTCGTGGTAAGTGAATTTCCATTGAAACTTGTGCTTTAACATTTTGTTGCTTGCCATGCGACATAACGTTAAGTAACTTGCAGCTTGCAATGCACGTGCTCATGTACACCAGTGAGCCCAATAACCATAATAAACAGTCACTCAAATACGTAGAGTTTTGTGCAGCGGGATACATCTCTGTAAAATCAGTCTGTGAAATTTACTTGCGGTTTATGTTTCCAGTTGTCCAATCATGTACCACAACAGTTCTCAGAAAAAATACTGGCTATTTGAAAATGAGGCCAGCCTGGAGAAACTGAGATATGACGCTAATCAAAAGTTTCGCTCGAAGATAATGACAAGTGGAAAGGTAGGACGTGCACTATTAGTACTGAATCGACATTTGAGCATTAGCTATTTAGCAATTTAATTATTCTAATTTCTGTTTGGTCTCACCCTCTGCAGCCAGTCAGCGAGTCGTTATTTCTTGATCCTCACGAGGAGATGGTGCTCTTCAGACACTATGAGAAGAGGCTGCTGGACTTCTGTGCCATTTTCAAACCCGCCATGCCAAAATCCGTTGTGGTAAATAGCCAGCCCACAGCAATAAAGCTTTTTGGTAATGGAACACATTGGGGAAATTGTATGTTTCATCCAAATCTCTCTCTCTCTTTCTCTCAGGGCATAGCCATCATGTACTTTCGGAGGTTTTACCTGAACAATTCACTGATGGAGTATCACCCTAGGATAATAATGTATGTTCATTCATTTCCTAATCTCTTATCTTAATCATGATTATGGTACTGTGGTTTAGGCCCATTTTCCAATAGTTTTGCTTTGTATTGTATGTTGGGGTCATGCCTATCTGTTTCGACAGGTTGACATGTGCATACCTTTCCTGCAAGGTGGATGAGTTCAACGTGTCTAGCACACAGTTTGTAGGCAACCTTCAGGAGACACCAGCTGGACAGGAGAAGGTCTTGGAACAGATCTTGGAGTTTGAGCTTCTCCTTATTCAGCAGCTCAACTTTCACCTCGTGGTGCATACCCCTTACCGACCCATGGAGGGCTTTCTCATCGACCTTAAAGTAAGTGTGTACCAATGTTTTCAATATGGTCTGGAGATGATGTAAGGCTCAAAAATGGGTGTGTGAGTATCTTCTGTCTCTCCACCCAGACTAGGTATCCAATGCTGGAGAACCCAGAGGTGCTGAGGAAGAGTGCTGATGACTTCCTCAATCGGGCTGCCGTGACTGACGCTGGCCTCTTGGCCTCACCGTCACAAATTGCCCTGACCGCTGTGCTGAACAGCGCTTCTCGGGCCGGGCTCAATATGGAAAGGTGAGTGCGCCGCTGGGATGTGCTGATTTCTATTCTTGTGTATCACATTCCTTCCTGTGTTAAACCTTTACTCTTTGGACATGTGTGTTGGGTGCACAACAGAAGGTGTGATGGTTGATACTCAGGCGAGAGGTATGTGTTATGTACCTCCATTCTGATCATCAGAACACTGAACTCTCTTTGTTATGTCATTAACCCCTCAACTCGAGGTCTATCCGTGGTCCACAAACATGATTCACTACTTTGTTAGTCCTTTAAATATTAGAACCTATAGCACTGGTTTTGGTCATTACCTTTATCAGACTGTTTGCAGCAGACTCCCAGTGCTGGGGTTGTGTCTCCAAGCTGAACAAATGACGGCAGGGAAAAAAAAAATTCCAGTCTTGCCAGATGAGCTGTTTACAAAAAGGCAAGGTTCAAACGGACAACACCACTTAGTGCCATTTATGGTAACTGACAAGGATGGTTAAGATTGTGCACACTACACAGCCTGGCAGACAGGCCTTGATCCTTTTCTCTCTGAAGCTGTTTTCAGACTGGCCAGCTCTGATAAGGAAAGTATGTTATCACGGTTCGCTAAAAAAAAACTTTCTTTGGTGCCAATTTTTGGTTCCCGAAGATTCTGATTTTTGGTGCGAACACGTCGGCCAGTTTCATATTACGTGCAGGAACCGGCACTGACGTGGTTCTCTGTCGGTCTGAAAATACCTTGAGTGTACCACTGTGTTAGTCCAAGTGACCAGGCACTCTTCTGTATAAATCAGCTTCATAGATCTGATTCCCCCAGCCTTGCCAGAGGAAAAGGCTTTGGTATTATTAGCCTCCTATTAGCCAGAGAAACACAGGCTACCAGACAGGATGTAATTATTGGTTGGATAGTACTAGCCCATTGTGGGATTATTGTCTGACTCGGGCAAGGGGGAATCTTTCAGCCCAAGATGGCACTCTGGGCTTGGCCCATCAGTGGTTTGATGTAAGCACACTGCGCTTCTCATCTAATGTGATTAAGACGGCATTGAGGTTACCAGGACTTTCCCACTAGATCCCTTTGTGGGTGTAAATGAGCTATGTTTGACTAGTGATGGGCTATAAGACAACCCCCTGCCCTGGAATGGTGATTGTACCATTCCCATAGGACTTCATTGAAAAGATTAGAGCCTTTTGAACTGTAAAGGTTTTCTTTGTCATGTCATGTTGGCTTAGAAGAGACATAAGTGAACTAACATCCACTTGTATGTGACTGAAGGAACCCTTGTTGCTATCAGTTGCTCTTCCCTTCATAGTATCTGTCCGTGGTGCTGGAATTCACATTGCACTATAGGTTTATGCTGGAGAGGGTCGTGACTATGGTCACATCCTCCTAATTTCATTAATCAGGTACCTGATTAATCACATTTCACTAATAACGGTAAAAGAATGACGGCAAACCTTTTGTTTTCTCTAGTTATCTGATGGAATGCTTGGGACTTAAGGACGATAAGGAAAGTATGTCAAAACTCATGGATACTATGAGGAGTAAGTTCTTCAGTTACTTTAACAAATACTTAAGCAAGTTCATTTCTTGTAATAAAACCATTATCTTCTTCAGTAGAAAGAAGTAGTAGTAGTAGTATTGATTGTGCCAAAGGGGAAAATGATATGGCATAATTAGATATTGTACATTTCTATTTAATAAGGGTGCCACAGGAACTTTAGAAATCTGTATGTTTGGAAATCTGCCTTTGTGCAAGCTGAATAAGCCTAGTTACATTAGAGGGAGCTCAAAGTCATTAGATTGTTGTTATAGTATCAAGTAATACCAGCCCTGATTTTCATATAGGAATTAAGTACCACACGAAAAAATACGAGCTGCCTAAACCAGAGGAGGTCAACGTGTGTAAACAGAAGCTGGAAAGGATCCATGCAGAGTTTTCCTCTACTAACCTGTGAGTATTACAATTGACACTCTGATTCTGTCCTTTGAGTAACTGAAGTGTGTTTGAGTAGTGTTGAGATAGAGAGGAAAAAAAAGAAAAGAAAAAAAGACCCACCTAAAACTTTCTCGAACTCTCACATCTGGTGTAGCCAGTTCAAGTGAGTATTAGAAGGTAACTGTTGCAGCACACACAGTGCGAACAGAATGCTTTTGTTACAAATCTAGTGTAGCTTTCCTTACAGAGAAGCAATAGTGTGTATCCCATGTTTAAAAGCTGAAATCAGCAGCAAAAGATCTCATACTTATTCACAGAAATTACCCAATACTACTTCTTTGTATGAACACTTTACCATACAGCCTACTGTGAAGCAGTTTTCCACTTGGCACAGAAACACGGAAGTCAGAGTCATGAAGAAATACTAACAGTTTTATTCAGCCTGGTCGATCAGGTTGTTTTTTTTTTTCGTTGTTGTTTTTTCCCTTTGCCCCAAACATGTATCTAAGATGCAAAAGTGGCTCTATTAATCAAATAGAAAAATAAAAAATACATCAGTTCTCTGATATAACAAGGAGACATTATCAGCACAGCAGCGGTCTGTGTTGGGTCTGGGGCCCCGGGCACGGATAGACTGTGGATACCTGTCTTAACTTGCATTCAGTGGAGAAGGACACTGAGGGCTTTCATGGGTTTTGTGACGACAGCAATGCACATTGAATGGCGGATCATGTACAAACACCTTGGATTACTTTGGAAAACAGAGTGCACATATGATCATGGATCTGTTGGGTGAACGATGTCTGTGTAATCCAGCATTGGCGGTCAGTGGATGTATGAGAGTTTGGGCTGAACATATTTTCGGGATGGACGGTGGCCATTGAAAGGGTGCAAAGACTGGTCAAAAGCCAAGCTACAACATATGCCAAGGCTACACTCTTTGAAGAGAGATCTTCATCTCTGTGAAAAGGATGCTGAAATGTTCTACGAAGAAACCAAGCAAGGTTCCTTTACAGAGCCCTTCAGGCTATGTTTTATATGCAAAGAACACTTGATCAGTTCTAGCCAAGAGAGGGATATGTAAACCATTGGGAATAAGCTAACCACCTTCAATCTAGACGTTCATTTAAGAACTGGCACAACTTCAAGATCCTTGTTTCTCTCAGCATAGCATATACAGCATAAAGAGTTGTATCAAATGTAAACACATGCATGGAGCACAAAGGGCTAAAACACTGTCTATCATACAAAGTTGAGTCGCCATACAAATATTTTCATCTGTCAAACACAAATGTACTTCTTTTTCAAGGATACAAGCTCAGGTGTTTATGGTTAACTACGAGGCTAAGCAAAGCAGCTGAAATGTACAGTCAGTACTCTGGTTGTGTCCCACTTCCCAGTTGTCCCCTAGTCCAGGAGAGTGGACGAGGTGATCCGGGGCGTGATCCCAGTTGGTTGTGTCTGGATAGAGACTTTTTTATTAAGGCTTGTGTTCAGGAGAGGTGCAGTGTGTCGTTTCCCTGATGGGCACGTTCATCATGGCCTGGCCTTGCCTTGCCTTGGTTCACATGGGCTGACAGGCAAAGGTTGTCTGTGAGGTGTGACAGGTTTCCTGCAGATCTGTGGAATTTGCACTTGCTACAGTAGGCCTGCAGGCAGGCAACTTTTTCGCAAATTTTAAAGTCCGACATACACGTCCTTTGCAGTTGAAGTAAAAGCGTCAAGAAGAGAGAGGTGCAGAGCGTTTGATTTTTAAGCTGCTTTTGGTTAGGATGCACAATTTATTCTAGGAATAGCTTTTTTAGGTCCAAATAGGTTAACCGCACCACTTCAGGGGGGTCATTTTAAGCACACTAACAACAGAATGAGAAGCATACAGCATAATCAAAATAAGTTAGGATGGACAAACGATTATATTTGGAGCTGTTTTGGTATATATGAGGTCACTGGTAAACATCTCAGCTCCGGCATTGTTGATTTTTTTCTCCCTCTCTCTCCCCCTTCTGATTGGTAATTTGTCTAATTCTCGTGGATGTGGTTTTCTTGTTGAAATCCGCTTCACATAACCTGGATGGTTGTCAGTATGGTACATTCGTTTCTGCAAGACAAAGCGTGTGCAGGGTTAGGCCATAGAAACGTGAGACGGTATACTAAGAAGACAAGGACTGTGCTCTTCAGTTAGCAAAAGCACACCAATCCCAGCTTGTCAGTGTTAATTTAAGAATTTAAGAGCTTTTCATCATTATTCAGAACAAAAAAGGGAATTAGGCATGCATTACATTAGTCATTTCTTTGGCAAAGAGGAGAAAAGAAGCTTTAGTCGTGATGTGAATGAAAGATGTGGATGAAACAGACATGCTTCGCCACATAACCCACCTTTCATCAACTACTTGAATTAGGGTTTTAATTTCTAAGTTTGAAAGTGTGAGCATTTGCTCTTCCTTTTGCCAAATCTTTAATGCTATAACCAAGCAGCTGTTAGTAGTAGTTGCATGGTGCACTAGCCTGGCCATGCCTTCCTACACTCCTCTGCTTGATTATCATCTCCCTTACAGTGCAAGTCTGGATTTGATCCCATTGAGCTTGTCTCAGGCGGCATTTAAACTCATCCAATCAGCAAACAGTGGGAGGAGTTGTGAATGCAGAGCTAGAGTGCTGTCAGTCAAGGCAGGATATCACTTCAAGGCCTGTTTCAATCTTTTTAAACTTAAAACATCTCCAGCAAGCAATTGAATCTCACGACCAAATGTCCAGACCCTCTGTACGAATAGAAGTGGAGAAAGAGGGGCTGGTTGTATTACCAGGCAAGTGGTGTACAGGGCTCTGGGGCCTTTCTTGTACATCACCACCCCCTCACCCCCTGGTACTCCTCTGTATCCTAATATTTAGTTTCATGCAAGGTTTGAAGCATTTAACAGTGCATTAGTAAAAACATCCGTGTACATTTACACATCTGTAAAGACATTGCCATGCAGTGTGTGGAAACGGTCTGGGAGATGCACATGCATTCACACATCTACCAGGTGTCACTGAAGAGGGATGGTGGATGGGGCTTAATGAGAGATGATGAGGGACATGAAAATGATCACATGACAAGGAAGGTTTCGGTGCCACTTTCAACACAGCCTGATGCATCTTGTGTGACACATGCAGATCCTAACGGCTGCTTCTCTCTGGTCTGTCTTCTCACAGGAAAAGGAAGCGAGGATATGAGGAGGAACATGAAGTTGTCAAAAAGCCACTTCTCACTGAGGAAGTAAGTGAATACCAGCTCTAGCTTTTTAAACCCATACTCAGGCATACTTTGAATTGTTTTACCCCTTATGTAGTCTAATGAGTTTGATTTGCAGGAGGTCTGGACTGATGAGGATCTGGACTCTGTGTGAAGACCACCAGGCACCATGGTAGCAAGTTGGCTGGATTGCTGATAGACATGTGCATGGGCAGTTTTTGTCCAGAGTTGTCTTTAGACAAGAAGCTCAATATGAACCATATTATTTGCAGATCTGCTTTCCTGTGAATGCATTGTCATGAGTCTTGTAGACTTTTCTTACTAAGAATAAATATTTTTTTTTCTTACAATACATTGGATTTTCATGTTTGCTTGAAAGATCATTGATACAAATAGCTTAAATGCAATAACATTACCTAGTCCAATATACAGTGTGTGTGTGTGTGTATATATATATATAAAATGAGCTTTGGTCCTCTAAGAGAACCATACCTCAAACATGAGCATTTAATTTACAAAGTTGCAGGAGTTATTTAATGGTGACTGGCACATTGCTTAGATGTGCCAGATTTAATGATGAGAGACTGTGCATTGTTAATTTATAAAAACAGATTTAATAAGTGCATGCATCCTTGATACAGTCTGTACTATTTGCAAATCAGCTTTTGTAAACATAACAGACTTTCATGAGCTCTTCCCAAGATCATGCTTTTTTTTGTTGTTGTTCTCATCTCTCTATGTGTAGCCTCAGGAAAGGCCCAGCCCCTTACAGATATGCAAAACAATTCATAGACACAAAATGCAGCTTTTTTTTTCAATTTATATACTCATGATTCCAGCAAGAGAATTTATTGTCCTGATATAAAATACCCATACTTTCTACCAACAAAATAAGAAATCCAATCTACAATAGAATTGCGACTGAACCGAAGGAGATGGATGAGAAGAAAAGCAAGTCAGCATATTTGCATATATGACCACATAATATGTCAGTCTGAAATGTATAAAAACCCTTTACAGATCACACAATCCAGTTAATGGAGGGGGTTTGGGAATGAGAGGGTAGGGAGGTCAGCTGTAGCTTTCAGTCACATTACTAACTTTCCTCACTTAAAGCAGAGACAGAGATTGGTGGGAAGGCTTTGGCAACCAGGCATTTGAGGAAACCATTCTCTTTTTGTGTGTGTGTGTTTTGGAGGATTCAAGAAGCTTTTTTTCCTGTTTGTTTTTAAATCGCAGACCTCAAACTCAGACTTGGTCAAACGTATGTGTTCAAAGTGCGGAACCGGGGGATGTGGGGAAAGAGCTGGAATAAACAAACAGTAAAGGGAAAAGTGACCCCTTTGTGTGAAATGGTTGATATGAAGAGTCACAGTCACAATGGTAGTCAGGTGGGAAGGGGGGGATCTTGGCTTAGCTTTGACTCTCTGGTGGCAGAAGTTGCATAGTTGTCATGGAGGCAAGGATGAAGAGGCGGGAGGATATGGGGGCGGACATGACTGGGTGATGGGGTGGTGGTGGTGGTGGTGGTGGTTGCCGTAGTGATGTAGGTGGAACGTGCTGGGTCCCGTTTGCTACTCCGCACACAGAGGGGGAAAGACAGAAGGGGGAGGGAACTACCTGTTGCTGTTGGACATGGCATAGTGGGCCTGCTTTTGCTGCAGGAGCTCAGTAATGGCCAGCAGCTTCTTCAGCACGTGCTACAACACAAGAACAAACACACATTCAAGATTTAAAAAAAAAATGAAAAAAAGTTAGACAACCAAGCAAAACCACTTACATCAGACAAACAAAAACAATTACAACTTTACAGTGCAGCTGCTACTTTCAAAGCTAAGTTTAGACTGACTCGCAGGTACTACAATCTGTGTAAAGGTGTAGACGAACATGAGATTGATCATCTGTCTGAAGCAGACAGACAGACAGACACACACCTGCTGAGCGCCCCGCTCGTTGCTACGGGTGCGGAGCTCATCTGAGTGAGTGGCACAGATCTCATGCAGGGCAGCCAGGTCGCGGGACAGGTCCGTCCTAAAGTGCTCAGTGACATCAGGAAGATCTGGGACATTCTGGAGTGAACACACACACACGCACATATATATATATATATATATATATATATATAAAAATTTCAACCTGTCCAGAATTATCTATTAGCAAAAACATCTTCTACTGGGACTATGTTTACCCTTGAGCAAGAACTACCAACACAATCATAGATCTTATAGACGGAGGGAAACAAAGAATTCTGACATACACCCAGCTCATCCAGAAACATGATCATCTGATGTTTGTTGTTTTTGATAAACGGATTCACTCCTTCCATATAAGGCTCCTAGAGACAAATACATTCATTCATGAGTGACAGCACTGACATTCAAAGAGACCTTCCTGACAATTTAGTCTGAAAATGATGTATGAGGTTCTCAAGGCTTATACTGCTGATGCTTAAGGGACTCTACCTTGGCACCAAACTCTACCAGATTGGCGAGATTCTGGACAGACTTGGCAACCAGAGTGAGCGTCCTGCCAGCCGTGGCGGAGGGAGGATCTACAGGGACAAGAAAACAAATCAAACCCAATCTCCTGACACTTTAAAATAGAAGACAGCACAAGTACTCAGAGTTACTTACACAGTCACAAGTACTGTGATTAATAAGTGGTTGAAATTTACATGTCTGTAGTTAACCTCTTGCTTAGAGGTTGCCTTTTGTTTCTTCCTATCAGGAATATTTGGCGGTATGTGGAAATATCTGCAAATACTTCCTGCTCTGCACTCACCAGCGATGATGTTGAACATTCTGGGGTTAAGTATGGCTGGACAGATGAGTCTTAGGAACACAAATCCACTGCAAGGGACAGAGAGGAGGTCACTGAAGTTGATTACATAACTTTGACCTTTGAACACTTATTTTTGCACACTGTATTAATGCATGCACAACTACAAGCTAAACCATTGAAACACAAGTGCAACCACATGTGATCTTAAAGGTTCTCTCGTCACGTCTCTTCATAATCAGCCTCTATAATATTAGCTTCTGAAAAAAAAATGATGATGATGATGCAGTCCTTGTGATTCCTTACCTGACAACTCTGGTCCTCATGGTGGTATTCGTTGGCCATTTCTGCTGTACAGACTTTTGCAAGCAGCCGTAGATATACCTCAGTGTCCTTCGAGAGGGGATATGGGACGAGAGGAGTCCAAATTAGCTCTTCTTTCACTTCCCCATAAACCAAAAGTCTAACAAATGTAGCTACATGATGCAATACAGAATGCACTGTTGTACAGAGTTAACTATTATAAGCTTCCTATAAATGATTAAGCACAATTCGAGTACAGTCTGGGTGAATGCATGTTTCTGTATGGTTTCAGAGGTAGCTAATGGGGAGCAAGACAGGCCACCTAAAGCATGATGACTTTTGACCACACATTTGCCAAAGATATTCTCTCCCTTGGCTCTCGGCCACTAAATGATACCATGGTTGGTGTTGGTATGAGGGCTAAATGTGTGTGTGCCAAGCTGGGCAGAGTTGTGGGGTGCTTACGGTGGCAAGATCTCAGCGGCCATGAAGATCTTCTCCACCAGCTCGGACAGAATGTTGAGGAGGTGCGCCAGGTTCAGACTCACGTCCTCGTTCTTCTCCAGCTTGGAGGGGTTCAGCTGCAGACAAGGGATATTAAGATAGTCAGACAGGTTTGACTGATAGGCAGACAGAAAGACAGGAATTATAAAAAGGGTTCAGGCATTTAAAAATACTTCTATCTAATTTATGCATGGGACAAGAAATAAAACTTAAATATGACAAAGTACAGGACAAAAAACAGCCAATGTAGCAAATAAAAAAATATAAACATATCTAAACTATCTATAAATGAAGTATGTAACAGAAGCATTATGCAACCTACAGATAACCAACAAAAAACAAAGCAAAAATAAAAGAAAAGTAAGTCCCTTCTCCCACGGTGGCCGGTGGCCATGCTGGGCAGAGCCTCACCTCACAGGATTGCTTGCTCTCCATGATCTTGAGGATGGTGTCCTTGAGGGCGTGGTGCACGAAGGGCGTGGCTGTGGCCTTCATGTACTGCTCCATCAGCGTGCTGGCCAGGGTGGTGGCGCGGAAGAGCGTGGTGGCCTCGTCTTGAGGGTGGGGGGGGGGTGACAACAACGTGACACAGTTAGGTCACGCCGAGTGCAAAACACTTCAGCGGTGCTACAGACATTATGACAGTGACCTCCATGAGGTCTACATACACCAATGCTCAGACTGCTCTGTGTGTGTGTGTGTGTGAGTGTGTGTGTGTGTGAGTGAGAGAGAGAGAAAGAAGAAACAAGAGAGAGGAGTGGAGTGCAATTGGACAACTGGGCCAGATGGAGTGCACTTATGGCAGTTATGAACAGCAACTGGTTGACTGAAGTGGCTCGTTAGGGGTAGGCACAACAAGCAGCCCTGGGGGAAATCATCACTGTGGGCTCTAAAACATCTGGTGGCCCTTAAATATTCATCTGTGGACCAACAGCAGCAGCAGTGATGACGCTCTGTGTGTGTGTGTGTGTGTGTGTGTGTGTGTGTGTGTGTGTGTGCACGTGTGTGTGTCAGAGTGTGTGTCAGAGTGTGTGTCTATGGAGAAAGGTGGCCTGCATGTGTGTATATAAGTAAGTAATAGCAGGAGAAAGATAAAAGTGTGTGTGTGTGTGTGTGTGTGTGTGTGTGATTGCAGTATATGTGAGAGAGGGTGACCGCGTGACCCACCGTGAGTGGTTGACAGAGAGCAAGTGAAAAGTAAGCGTGCGTGTGTGTGTGTGTGTGTGTATGTGTGCACACACACAAATATGTGTGTTTGTGTGTGTGTGTGTCTGTATGTAAAGCAAATAGCCTGCCTACCTTCCATGCTGATCTCGCGGTCGTTGAGGGTCCGGAGCAGGGGTGCCTCAGCCCTCTCGTGCCTGAAGATGCGCAGCAGGATGCTGGCCAACAGGGTGCGGTCCTGCCCACACACATGGGCCAGGGCGTAGATCACGTGGAAGTCCTTCTGCAGGATCAGCTGTGAGGGACAAACACACAAGACACACACTGAGATGGATGACCACAGGCAAAACAAAATAACTGTACATACCAGGAATACTGGTTTGTACTTAATAGTACTGAAATCCCACACATTAAGGTGTTTCAAAAGAACTAAACTGATCTGATACATTCAATAGGTGTTAAACGAACTAAATCCAGATCAGCTTCTGCCTTCCTCCACCCTGTTAGACCACACACCGGCAGACAGACACGCACACACACACTCCACTACAGTCAGTCACAGACTGAAACTATATTTGACTAATCAGACCTCCAGTAATTCATAGATCCAAAGATATGCCCTTACAGCAATGGGATCTGAAAGACTTAAATGTAAATCACTGAGCCTATGAAGACTGACTAGAAGGGCTTGCTGTGCTTCAGACATACCCCTCCTAAAGAAAGCCCCGCTAACCTAACTGAACGTGAGGCTAAATCCTTGACTGAACATCGTCTACAAGCAGCCCTTTCATCCATGATGAGATGTCCATCAGGACCGTGTGAATCTGATGTAATGGAGAGGGAAGGTGGGGGATGGTGTGTATGTGTGTGTGTGTGTGTAGGGGGTGTGGGCGGCATCGTACCTCTTTGAACTCACTGTACTCCTCCTCGGGCATGATCTTCTCCATGGAGTAGCGTGCGCGCACGCGGAGCGTACCCGGCTCGATGCCCTTGAGCGGGATGTGAGAGCTCAGCGGGAACCACTCGTCAATCATCTGTCCCCGCTGCAGTCGGTTCAGCTGACACCGCATGAACACTGAAGACACACACACACACGCACAAAATATGGAATTGAATGGGAAATGTAATACGACACACAAAATCACCACCAGAGGGCAGTGTTGTACAACAAACTAAAAGAGCATTCAACAGGCTCAACCCTCCCAAAAAAGACGCAGGATTTCAAAATAACACGGAAAAAGAGTTTGGATTCCAAACAAGGATTTACTCACAGATATCACTCTCCTTGCTCTTCTTGGTTTTGTTGCTCAGGCTGATCTCAAACCTGTTGATTTCACTTGACAGATCACTAGGAAAAAAAAATAGAAATAAAATAAGGCATCTACTACTATTTGATACCAATCATTTTTTTCACCAAAGGCACTTAACACTGAAAACTACCTAACAGACCAAACTGGAGAGGTGGTGATGTGGTACAATGAGTCGGGCTGGGCATTCAATTGAAAAATTTATCGAGCTGACATTAGTCATTATACATGACTGTAAATTGTTTATTATTATAGCTGTTATTATTTATTCTGTTAACTTTTTTGTGCATTAAACTGTGTGTTCACACACTGTTCCATGAGACTACTACGACTACAACAACATGTGTTGTCACGCAATTTGTTCAGTCAATTCAACTTGATTTTGACTTAAGGTTTTATCACCCAGCCCTAATCATGATATAAAAATCGATATCAATATCAACATCAAATTTTGCCAAAATGGCCCAGCCCTAGAGGTGAGCGGGAAGGCCGACTCACTCGAAGATAAACTCCTCTGTGAAGACGGGGTTCTGGCCCTCCCGGTGGTGGGTCTTGGCCACCTGGACGCTGTTCAGGTAGATGTTGCAGTAGGGGTTGGTGAAGTGTTTGATGGGGAGCTTGTGGGCTTCCTCCACATACAGCATCAAGCTGCTGACCTAAAGGGAGGACAACAAAAAAGTGTGTGTGTGAAACAGAGAGAATGAGGAAGAACGAGTGCAAGACAGAGAATGAGTGAGTGAGTGAGTGAGTGAGCGAACGAGATTGGACAGTGTAACTCCATCAGAGGTGAAGTGCTGTACCTGGCGAAGTCTTTTATTGGAGGTGGACTGTGTCGGTTTCCTAAGGTTACTGCAGAACGTCTGTAAGCATTTCATCCAGTCCTGAGAGGGAACGGTTAAGTGTGTGGTTTAGCCAACCAAACAGATGCAGACTGATAATACCCACTGCAACATTCTACAAACCGTTGCATGGCGACAAAACGCACGCACACACTCATAAAAACAGACACACACACAGGTTATGTGGATAAGAACAGGACAAACCTGTGCCTGTTCCGGAGTGTCTCCTGCGAAGTAGAAAATGTACTGCTCCTCGCTAAAGTGCTGAACCACAATCTGGAAACAGTTTGGCCTGCAGAAAAGACAACGGTGGAAAAAAGACTTCATGCATCAGGTGATAGGAGAATAGCCAGCCGCACACAGCTGTGTAACACAACACACAACAGGCATACAAACATCTCCAAACTCAGTCTTGGACCACTAGAAGTGAGACCAAACAGCATAATAAGCAAACAGCAAATAATCTTTTGTAGTGAAGCAACTCTTACAAAGATCCTCTCTCAATGCGACATGGAGATAGTGTGTCCCCATTTTCGTTCTTTTTGTCCTTTTCTAACTCTTTTTATTGGCTTTGTCAAGTGCCTGGTCCAGGGGGCTTGGTCTCTCACTTTCAGTTCCGGATGAGCCCCAGAACCAGAGCCAGAAGCACATGACCGTCCAATAAAAACACAGCATTCACAACCCAAATCCGGGGCCCCCTCTTGCTCCCTCACTGTCTCACTCGCTCTGTTGCCGAAGCTGACAGACAACACAAACAGATAAAATATCTATTTGGAAACAATAAGATAAATAGATCAATACATCAAAAATAAAGAAAGAAACTAAAAAAGGAAACTTATAGGGGCTTATAATAATTAATAATAAATCAATAAATAGTAATAAATCGAGGTATCTGAAGCACATAAAAAGAAACTTATCACATACTTTATTTTTTTTTAATCTCTCTCTCTTCTCTGATTCTCTCTCTCTCTCTCTCTCTCTCTGGCAATAGGAAAACCCTGAGCACCGTTGGTAGACACCTTGAAGAGAAGATTAAAGACACTTCTCATGTCTTATGGGCTGCTCTGATGACATCTGAACACTCTCTACCTCTGACCACGCAAAGGCAACAGCCCTGCTCCCAGTGCCTGGCAAATTCCCTTAGCTCAGAGGATTTGTTGCACGTCATATAGGAGGTGAACAGTGATATCCAGCAGTGGCCGCGGGCCTCACCTGCCAAACAGACTGTCGTGGACGCCGTAGACGGAGCACACGCTCAGATCGATCAACCCCTTGGGCTTGGTGGCTCGCTTCTCGCTCTCAAAGTAGATGAGCTGAGCGTCGTTCCCCTCCAGGATGAAGTAGAGGTTCTTCCAGCGCTTGCCTTTACCTGATTAGGAGAGGATAGTGGAGGTACAGGACTCAGCCTCAACAACAACAACAACAACAACAACAACAACAACAACAACAACAACAACATTATGACAAAAATAGCACGACTTAACAATTTGTCTTCAGCTCCACACTTGATCTCAGCTAAGACACACACCACAAGGTACGATACATCAGGAATGGCTGGGAATGCCAATAGCAAGAGAGGGAATAAGGTAGATAGGAACAGCAAAGGTGTTTGATTGCTAAATAATCCTGTGTTATTATTATTATGCGACTCTGGCTTGGCTGAGACAAAACAGAAACTCATCTGCATCAATATGAGTGTTTGCATTTGTAGTGGGTAGCACAGCAGTCATACAGGTCACCCATTAAATGAGGTGCACTGAAAGAGGACGGCATTAAAAAGGGTGTGTGTGTATGTGTGTGTGTGTGTGTGTGTGTGTGTGTGTGTTTCCTTCCTCCCCCATCTCTCTCTGAGCCTCTTTGAACCCTGTTGGCTGAGTCAGCGGAGATGATCAAAGACAGCAATAAAGATGTGGGGGCTTTAAGTCCCATCAGCATAAGGCCTAGGTCCTCTACAACAGAGGACTGAGCCTGCTTTCATTTTCTGCACACACACACACGCACGCACACACACAGTGCAAGAGCAGAGAGTGGGGAGAATGCAATTAAAAAAAAACACCTGCTGCTCACAGGTTTTAAGGTAACGTCTGAAGTTCCTTCACATAATGCAACTTGGCGAGTGATTCTAACCAACAACATGTCTCTGGCTTGTAGCCAGTAGCCAGTATCCCTTTCAAATTTTGCTGTCATGGTTTGCTACAGTAGAATTCCAAAAGTGTAGCCATGAATGAATGTTTTGTACCCGAGCGGCGGCGAGTCGATTGCCAGTGCGGAAGCAGCTGAGGGAAGCACACAGTACCTTTGTTGAACAGGAGGTATCCTTTCTTGACAATGTTTTTGTAGAAGGCGTCTTTCGTTTTCCGTCGGATAGTGTTATAAATCTCCCTGCCATCCACCAGGTCAGAGAGGACTTGCTCTTGGTGCTGAGCGACAACGGTGCCAAGATGGCAAACACACACACAACACACACAGAAAAACAAGAATGAGAAAGAAAGAAAGAGAGGGAGGAAAAAAAGAGAGCAAGAGAGAAAGAGAGATAGAGAGAGAATGAGAATAAGCAACAATGTTAGTGATGGCAGACAAGCACAAGGTGAAAAAAAGCCCCCACTAGAAAGCACAGCTTTCTCCATCTTGTAATATCCACCGACCTGCACTGAAACTGGGTCCCTCAGGGTGTAGCCCTCCACGATCTGCTCCTTCTTATAGTGGTCAATGATATCATCCACGCTGCCAACACAAGCATTAAGGGAGAGGCCATTAGAATCCTAATGCTGCTGGCTGAGGCCCCTTTGTCCTGAGATAGTCCCCAACACACACACACACACACACACACACACAGGCACGCACACACACACACACACCCCGGAGTCTCATTAATAATAACCTGGCCAGACAAAGCACCAACAACAGCAGCAACAGCAGTCTTCAACCACTTCCACTGAATGTCTTTATGAAAGGTTTGGTGAGGTAGGCTTTGACAGAAATGAGTGTGGATGTCACAAACTTAACACAGCAGTGTATTTAAGCTGGGGGCTATTGTGCTGGGGGGGCCTTCTGTGCGTGTGTTAGATCAGACTCTTCAACAGCAGCAACAGCAGTCTTCAACCACTTCCACTGAATGTCCTTATGAGAGGACTTTGACAAAAAAAAACGAGTGTGGATGTCACAAATTCGACACAGCAACGTGTTAAAGTGTGGTGGGGGACCCTACTGTACATGTTTTGGATGGGAATGAGGCAGCAAATGCTTTTACTCTAGACTTAATGTTCAGTCTCATGGCGCTTGGCCCCCACATGCCTCAGCGCGTGAGGAGGAAGGTGGAGGAAGTCCGAGTGACACGTGTAAGAGAGGGGAGAAATGCGAGGTGCACACCACAGGTACGCAACCACAAGGTTGCAAGTGCTCTCTGCAACAGTGACAACAGAGACACATTGTCCGAGGTGACAGAACAGCCTTTAAAAATGTGACGTGTTGTACTATACATGGCATGCAGTCTCTTTCAGTAGCCAGTCGCACGTCAGTTTAAAAAAATAACAAAAAATAACACTGGGTTTCACTTCCTGTGAGGTATTATCCATCTAAGGAAGTCATACCTGTTGTAGTACCTCCCTCCCATCATGTACTGGTTGTTGGGAGTGGGGCTGATCTTAAACCTTTGGATGTTCTCATTGGTGCGGAAGAAGAGTGAGTAGTCCCCTGGTGTGTTGTCCGACGGCCTCACTAGGAAACTGCTCACTTGTCCCACTGAGAGAAAGAGAGAACGAGAGATAGAAAGAGAGAGATGGGAAGGAGGGAAAGAGTAAGAAAGACGAAGGTAAGACAAAAGAAAAAAAACAGAGAGAGTAGCCTTTATGAAAACAACAATTTGAGGAGTACTCCATTAATATAAAATCATTAATATATAAAATCATTAACATAATACATTAACTGGTTTGACTTTTTTAATGACTAATTTCATGTAATTTCTGTCCACCTCTTGCAAGTCAATGTGAAATGTGATTCAGCTGTGACCCTAGTGTTTTATAGATACCTGTCATGAGCAGGTTGTAGGCCTCCTGTTTGCTGATCTTTCCATGATACCAGCTACAGCAGCGATGAGAGGAAGCCGATAGAGAGAGAGAGAGAGAGAGAGAGAGAGAGAGAGAGAGGGAGAGGGAGAGGGAGAGATAATGAGCGTGAGAGGAGTGGAGTCGGGGGCAGAGGGTGAGTCAGCGGTAGTTGAGTGGAGGTCGAGCATTCTGCTCAGCACCCACGGCCCTCTGCCCTCGCTGCCTAGGCGACAGCCGCTGGCAATCTGATGTTGGTCTTGCTCACGCTTACACGTGAGGGCATCCACACATGCACGTATGCACACGCGCACACACACACACACACACACCACACACACACACACACACACACGCACGCACGCACACAAACACACACACACACACACACACACATATGGACACTTACACAGACAGAGATGCATTTACTATTTATAACGCTATATACAATCACACACATATTCTTACTCACTCGCCCATACACACACACACACACACACACACATACACATACACATACAGCTCTCAAGATGCACAAACCACTGAAGGGGGAAATCTTTCCTGACAAATCAATGTTTAGTCAGCTAATAAAGACCAATCAGACTGAAGCTGAAGACACACACACAAACACACAAACACACACACACACAACACACAACACACAGAGTCATTCCCTGGGCCATGTTTGCTTTGTCCTCGTTTAGCTTGCTGAGCTTCAGCCAAAACTCACAGCAGCTATGACTTAAAGACAACAAACAAACAAACAAACAAACAAACAAACAAACAAACACAATAACCTTCTTAAAGAGGATGACTGTGGCTGATGGCTGAGCATATAACCCCTTTCTGCAGGGGATTGGGGAGGCTGACTAGATGCCCTGAGCAGGACATCAGAGGAGATGCCTGAGCTAAACTGATAACTGAATCAAAAATAAGAGTGTGGCTCGCTGGGAGGCTCCTGTGACTACACTGCTGAAGTCCTTTAATGGGTTCAACCAGGCAGCTGTATGCGACCAATCAAGCTACTGCACTTGCTTGCCTTCCTGCTTGTTTGTTTATTTTCTTTTTCAAAAACTGAAATATTACAGCTGCTCATTTAGGTTATCTTATGGGGTTGTATTCCCCTCACTCGAGTCAATCTGCTGAAATAACAAAAACACACAAAAAAATGAAATACAATAAAATAAGAAAAAAAAACCAAAAAAACAAATATGTAAAAGAAACTCGCCGAGACTAAGTGAAGCCACCTTTAGCCACATGGAAACAGAATGTTCACTTGTGCGTGCGTGTGTGTGTGTGTGTGTGTGTGTGTGTGTGTGTGTGTGGAGGAGGGGGTGGGTGGGAAAAGAGACATAAAAATGAATGAATCCGCTCACATTTTCCCCTCGTGAGGATCCTCTTCTCGTCCCTAGAGAGGGAAAAACAAGACAACAATGAAACTCTGTGTTCACAGAGCATCAGAGGTTAACCTACACATGTGTCTGGTGTTTATAATCAAAAATGTCTGGGGGTCTGTGTGTCTGCGTGTGTGTGTGTGTGTGTGTGTGTGGACACACTCACCACCTCCTCCACCAGGTCGTCCACAATTAGACCCTGCTCCTCAGTGCGCACGTTGGTCACCCACATCCAGCCATCCTCCAGTTCATTGTGAACGATAAACATGTCTCCCTTCAGGAAACTATAGGACAGAATAGAGCGCGCTCATAACTCAACTCAGACACTGAGAGATCATACTCTAAAAATCACGATAAATACTCAAGGTAAAAAACAAACAAAAAAAAACACTTTGGAAGAATAAACTCGCAGCTCTAAGTCTTTTCTTGCTGTGTCACGACCTTGCCTACAGGAGTCACTACTGAGTCAAACACTACATACAACAGTGAGATATCGGCATGAGTAAAGTAGATGTGTTTATTTTTATAGTGTGTGTGTGTTTGTTTTGTTTTGCCTTGTTTATTGGATATTTATTTTTTTATTCATTTTGTTTTGCTATTTAGATGAATAACAAAAGCCAGTTGATGTTTCATGCCTCGAGACAGGACATCAGGATCAAAAAAGGGGATGCACCAGAGGGACACCAAACACCATACAAACACATATCTGACCCCAAAACAGCACCACATGCTTTAACAGGAAACAGGAGGGCTGAACTGGCCGATTCACTGAAGTAACCCATCACAGCGGGACCAGATTTGCACCAGTGAGGCGGAGATAGGAGAGGCCCCGTGCGCTTCGGACGGGAAACTTCATCCCCCCTCCCTTTGCTTTTGGGGGTTTGGCAGAGGCCGACCCCGTAATCAGAGCAGACGCAGGCTGACATTACGCACTGGAGTTTCGGGTCGGGAAGTATTTGGGAACCGGAGGGGAAACCTCGTCAAAGCTGTGACTCTGACGCACAAGCACAGGCCCACTCAAACGCAAACACGAACACACACACACACACACACACACACACACACACACACACACACACACACAAAACTTGCTCATCCAGTGAAGCGCAACTACAGTCTATGCTTTAAGAGTGCTTATGGGGGTCATGCAAAATGGAGCTTCATTGGGATTATTGAAAATTACAAATCTCAACCAAAAACGGAGAAAAAAAAAAAGGAAAAATGGCTCTAAACTTGTGTCACTAAAGGAACACCAACTGGCTTCTCATTTAAGATTCTCTTGCTGTAAAAAACAGGAAACAGAAGAATATCAGACCTGCCAAAGTGTGCATTAGCCTTGATCTGAAGGCTACGACAAACCACACCAAACAGGAGGTAGATGGGTGAGTGAGTGAGAAAGTGAGAAAGAGGTGTGTGTGTGAGAGAGAGACAGAGACGGAGAGAAAGACAGAGAGACACAGTGACCGTACCTGATCTCATCTGTGTCTGGCACTTTGGTGTACGGGAGGATGGCCCTCACTCTCCTCCTGTCCTCCACCGGCTGTTAACACACACACACACACACACAAAAAAAAAATCAACAAATATAAACCAAACAAACACGGGATAAACAGACACAAACACAGGAATAAACCAGATGATCAGGAGGAGATACTGATTTGTCAGAGGCCTATAACCCCATCCTGTGAAAGAACAGTCGTTCATTTGTGACTGATGCACTACACAGAGGCGTCGCTGTCAACGCACGCTGCACAGACAAGTGGACAGTTTGAAAACAGGATAGACAGGCGACACACGCTGTTTTACGTGTGGTCCTTCACGGCCTTCACATGTGGTCGGCTCGATTTCCTCTGACAGATGATAAGCCAAGAGATGTGTGATGTCTGTGTGAGACAGAGAGAAGGAGTGCAGAACAGAGAGGAGAAACGAGAGGAGAAGGGAGATGGTCTAGGGAGGGAGTGTGATGGATTATGCACAGGAGGCATTGAGAGATGTGTGTGATGAGGACTAGAGTGAATCTGTGTGTGTGTGTGTGTGTGTTTGATGGAGACTAGAGTGAAGTGTCTGGAGGGAGGTAGTGTGTGTGTGTGTGACCATGAGAATTTTGTACTGCACCAGCAAGGCACTCTTACCTCTGGCGGGGCCACCGGCGATAGGAGCTTTTCCCCTTTCAGTAGGCAGGACACGTAACTGTAGTAGCCGATAAGGTCTGAGAGAGACGAGAACCGCCGCCCGCCGATATAATAGTCGCCACACATCGCAATGATCCTACAGAACAACGCACAAACAAACAAACAAACAAACAAACAAACACACACACACAGTTAAGTTAAGGATTTACAAACAAGCACTCGTTGACTTCCTGCTCTCTTCAGCTTTCGCATGATAGAACACAGGATGGCATTTCTAGGGCTGCCTATAAAAAACATTAAAGTCTATCTCAATACTCTTCAAACGAGTGTCAGCTCAGTCGAGATACATAAGGATGGCGATAGCTCTGCTCAACAGGAAGACACTGGTTGGCCTTTCCTGAGCCTGAGGTTATGAGCTGCTGCTATCAGAGGAGCGTGCTTGTGTGCTGATGGTACTGTACTGGTGCTGAGGAAAGAGTGGACTGTGACTTGAACTAAAGAGTGTCGCGCTGGCCTGGTTTCAGACTGTTTGAACGAGCGTGGGCATCGGAAGTGGGGAGTGAGGTTATGTGGAGTGAGTGTGTGTGTCTGTGTGTCTGTTTTTAGTCACGCAAGTTCCTCACTTTCACTACAACTCGGTACAACAAGCTTTTTATCTCTTTATCTTTTTTTTTTTCTTCGAACACATTTGTTCAAAGGCTGTTTGTCTTATTGCCTCCATCAGACCCCGATCCAGGAGCCAAGTGAGAAACAGAGCGAGTGAGAGAGTGAGAGTGAGTGACTTGAAGTCAAAGAGAAAGAGACAGGGCCTTCTATCTCTTTGATTGAGAACATCTAGATGCGTTAGCCTAAACGTCTCCGTTTGCAAATGTCCTCTGTGTTTAAGGTTTTACAGCACGCTGTGTAACGCCGCCGCGGCCTGCCTTTGCCAAGTACTTGTTTTTGCTAAAGCCACTCGAGTTCTCTCCGGCCAATCTCTTAATCATGAGCGGAGCGGTGAAGTCTGTGCGGGGCGGCGGGAGTGGATGGGTGCGCTCAGCCGTGCCAAAAACACTGTGTCACAATAAAACACAGCCAACGCCGTCCAGCAAAACGACAGACGACTCAAGTGACCTCCATGTACAACAAGATGCAAACAAACACACACACAGTCACTCTCACACACACACTCACGCTAAAACACAAACACAGCATTCCCGCGGCATGCTCTGGTTCATTTCTCTGGTATCTAGGCCTTTGTTTGCGTACACACACAGCGGTGTTGTCCAGAGAAATTGTAGATTACATTGTAAAACACTGGTGTGTGTGCAGTTACGCAGGGGAAAGTGTGGTTGAATATTATTACCGTAGGCTGGATCAAACACTGGTCTGTTTGATGGATAAGTGATGTGTGTGTTGTAGGGTGCTGTGTAGTGTGCCTTGGAGAACAGGGCCATGATGGAGAACAGGGACATTCTTTTGTAGAACTGAAATTCCTGCTTAAGAACCGTGACAGGAGTATATGTTGGAGTGTATGCAGAGTGTGTGTATGTGTACATGTGTGTGCACATGTGTGTGTAAGTGTATCACAATGGTGTGAAAAAGAGAATATTATCACTTGGTAAGATGTGATTTGAGGGTCTTCTTGGAGAGATGTATGAGTGTATTTTTGGTACACAATTCACACACCTGTGTGTGTGTGTGTGTGTGTGTGTGTGTGTGTGTGTGTGAGTGAGTGAGAGAGTGTAGGTCTGGTCTCACCTGAAGTGGTTGACCACATTGGTCATGCTGAGGAAGGACAGCACGAAGGAGCCGGGCCGCCGATCGCTCTCCCGAATGAGGTAGCTGCCCGGCGTGCGGGCCTGGCGCAGCCGCTCCTCCGCAATTGTGCGGTCCAGCTTGCCATGGTACCACCTGAAACACACACACACACACACACACACACAAACACAAAGTTAAGCCCACAAATCAATCACAGGCATCTGGAGGATGAAACCATCCCCATGCCTTTAGGTTAGCTAAAAGGTCACGGCACTAAGCAATAGCAGGCTATCAACACAGCAGACGAGTGGCTCTAATATCATGGGCTCCAGCTGCTGAAGGCTCACTGTGAGCTCCCACAGGTTTCACTGGACTGGCCTCATCATGAACTCTAAACACTGGAAACACATAGACTTGGGGGAAAAAATGAGGAGAAACAACACAGAAATGCTATCGAGACAGTTGGACAACATTTTGCCTTGGCTCGACATCCTGATTAATTTGGAAAGACATGGGATGGACAGGCAGATGGATGCATGGGCGTGCTTTTTTTTTTTTTTCTTTTTTCTTGAAGGAAATTTATATATTTTTCATGAATTTCATGCCAAAAATGGCAAAAAGGATAAGAAAAACTACTACTCTGACAACCACCACAAGTGAGAGAGAAATACAGAAAAAGAGAGAGAGAGGAGAGAGAGAGAGAAATCAGGGCAAGGAGCAGCTGTGAAGGCGAAAAGGCTTTTAACGCAGCAGCGGCCGAGGCCATTAAAATCTTGCCGCTCTCTAAATTAAACAGCAACCTCTTCTAACAACACTGCTGAAAATTTCAGCAGATCCCACTCCCTGCACAGCCACATAGGAAGGGGGGAGAGAGAGAAAGAGAGAAAAGCCAGAGAAAGAGAAAAAGAAAAAGCAGGAGGGGTAGAGCAATTGACACACTCAACATTTAGCACTTGTACAAAGAGAGAGAAGGGAAGAGAGAGAAAGGAAGAAAGGAAGAAAGAAAGAAAGAAAGAAAGAAAGCAGGGGAGAGGGAATGTATAAAAGGCAAGACGAGAAAAAAAAGGATTGAGGAAAAAAATGCTCTGGTAAGATGAATGGGATGCAGCGGAAGCTATTTTTTTCCAGTGCCAGCTTTAAAACATGGCCCCTGTCTGGCTTACGGGAGCAGCGTCTCCACAGCACTTGTTAGTTAGAGGGAGGGGGGATGGAAGAAAGGTAGAAAGAAGACAGAAAGAAAATAACGAGAGAGAGAGGAGAGAGAGAGCGAGAGGACTGATGGGCTGAGATGTAGCAGGGAGGTTGCTGGGTGGTGGTGACCTCCACACAGAGAAGAGGAGAGAGAGGAAGAGTAGAGTCGGCTAGAGTGGAGTAGAGTACAGTTGGCTCCAGCAGAGTAGAGTAGAGTAGAGTAGAGTAGAGTAGGCCAGCAGGACCGCACCCTTAATACACACTACTGCTGAGAGGAGAGAAGAGGAGAGGAGGGGAGGGGAGAGGAGAGAGGAAAGGAAGAGGTGAAGAAGAAGAGAGGAGGAAAAAACATGAGCTCATGAGTGAAAGAGTATGTGAGAGACAGTGAAAGGATGAGGGACACTGAAAAGTCAGGAGGACTTGTCTGTGACGACAGAGAAACAAAAGTATGAATGAATGAATGAATGAATGAATGAATGAGGTGAGAGAGGGGAAAATAGAGAGAAAAATGAAAAACAAATGGTGTGAAGTGACAGAGAGAAAGAGAAATGGAAATCAAGCGACAGCACATATGCCTGCTTAACACTGTGAAGGAGAGACATGTGGACAGGTGCTGTTCTGTATTTACATGGTGTGTGTGGGTGTGTGTGTCTGAGTGTGAGAGAGAGAGAACACACGTGTGAAATCGAGAGATACAGAGGCGGCTGCTCTGGCAGGAAGGCTGCATCTGACAAGCGTGGCAGCAGACACAAAGCAGACAGCCTGGAGGCACACAGTCTGCCTGCATCCCTTGCTGACTCCCACAAACACACAGCGCAGCGCCCAACCTGTCCATATCTGTCCACTGACTAGCTCCCTCTCTCTCTCTCTCTCTTTCCCTTACACACATAAACACAAATATGGTACAGCACAACACACTTACTACTTTAACACTTCCTGAACTTAAAAAGAAAAAAAACAAAAACAAAAAAAAAAAAAACGGTACGTCTTGCACTAAGCCACAAGGTAATCTGAGTCTAAGTTTAGGAGATGAATAAATACATTTCATGCTACTTTTCAAGCACACACACACACACACACACACATCTGTCTGAGTGTAAGGTTTTCATGTGTGTGCACTGGTTAGAGGGGCCTTCATTGATGCTGCGCTAAGCTGACCCGACCGCATAAACGTCCCCAAAAATAGCCATGCACCACACTGCCCTGGTTCATGCACCATTAAACTCACCAATTAACAAAGATGGCCAGCTAAAAGCTAACAGCAGGCCCCAGGTCAGCAGAGAAAGGCTGACTCACCGTGAGGCACATTAGCCCCAGTCACAAGTAGTCTGGGCTGAGGAATCACTGAGGTTCACACACACTCAACAGCATTTATTTGAAATTTTAGCCTAGAATTTTAGGAAGCCTAGAACAGTTCTGTGGTTTTTTATATCATCTGTGCATCGTTTTAAACGAGCGTCAGCAAAATACCATAAACATCACCGAAAAACAAACAAATAAACACACACACACACACACACACACACACACACACACACACACACCACTTCTCGGCTCGGAAATACAATTGGCCAATCTCTTAACAGACTTTGACAAAGACAAACAGAAAGCCCTTCACAGGCTATGAGAGTGCACCTAGGCTATAACTTAATAAGATTTGGCTGTCTATTTCACCAATGTTTAGTGCGCTAACAGCAGCACACTAGTGTCAGCTCTCCATATATTTATTACACCTCCATAAAATCCCAGTCTTTCAATTCAGTTAGGCTTTGAGAGGTGGGGGAGCTCCGCAGAACATGTGAGACATCCTTGCTTTTCCACTGACCGGGAATAAAGAATGTGTGTGTGTGTGTGTGTGTGTGTGTGTGTGTGTAAGAAAGAGTGAGTCTGAATGAATGTGTGACTGCATGCCTGAGAATGACCATTCTTTATTCATTTTGGGCATCTGGAGGCATGCACCAGGAGTGTCTGGAAGTCTGAATGTGTGTGGGCGGGTGTTATTCTATCGCCTGTATGAGTATGCAGGCCACTTCGGGAGGGTGTGTGTACGTGTTAATGTCGAGCAAAGTCTCGCCGAAACCATCGGACAGAGAACATGCCCGGGCCACTCTTAGATCATGACCCTCTGCTCCCAGTTCACAAGGACAAGCCTCTCTGTGTTGGACACCCACATAGCTGTATGTCTGATCACTCATCGGCGTGCTGTATGCCTTACTAGCGACTCACCACGATACGCACTCTTTTTTTAAGGTGTGCGTGTGCGTACGTGTGTGTGCGTGCGTGTACGTGTGCGTGTGTGTGTTAATGCAAGCCAGAGCTGGGGAGGGGAAGGAAATCCACTGCAGGGTGTGAATTATTTCGAGCTGTCGCAGAGAGGACATGCGTAAGCTTGGACGCGTGCTAGGACGACTTGGTGTCACAGGGCCAAGAGGGGATGTGTATGCTCTGTATGTATGTGTGTGTGTGTGTGTGTGTGTGTTGGCTCTGAGTGAGAGTGAGAGTGAGAGTAAGAGAGAGAGTGTGAGAGTGTGTGTGTGTGAGCGCTGTGTCTCAGAGACACAAAATGCATTATCTTTAAGAGTGCAGCAGAGACGGGTGTTGAGTGGGTGGTGTTTGTGCGTGTGGTGTGTGTGGTGTGTGGTGTGGTGTGTGTGTGTGTGTGGTGTGTGTGTGTGTGTGTCTGCTTCTACTGTCCCATGTAACCAGCACAAAATCTGCTCTGCTGAGGCCTTGCTGCTAATGGCCTTATGGCACTGAAAACAGATTACATGAATCAGACTCCCCTGCACTGTGGTCTCACAAGAATCTGCCCTTCTTAGCAGGGCCCACAAGACTTGCTAACTGAAAAGTCTGGTGCTGTCAGTGGCAATGTTTTTACATGTCTTTCAAACCCTCTGCCTTGCTTGGAAAACTTGGGTTTTTTCAATTGCCTGTTTATCACAGACTCCCCTACAAAAGCTAACGTTCACAGTTCTGTTTCATGCACGCCATGAGTGTATCTGCGTGTGTACGAACACACACGCCTTTCTGTGTGCGTGGGTTGGTGTGTGTGTGTGTGTGTGTGTGTGTGTTCCAAGTGTGTTTGCATGTGCGTACACCCCCTTTTTGCGAGTTTTGTGTGTAGTGATGTGTGTGTGTGTGTGTGTGTGTGCATGTGTGAATCTCT